>RJWJ010023931.1:0-25316 GCA_004363605.1 Indri indri
TATAGTTGCCATTTCCAGTGCTTTTCATTTCTTTGTGTACATCCAGATTTCCATCTGGTACCATCTTCTTTCTGTTTGAATAACTTCCTTTAAACTTTCTTGTAAGTATGAGTCTTCTGCTGATGAAATCTTTCAGCTTTCATATGTCTGGAAAAGTCTTTATTTCACCTTCATTTTTAAAATGTATTTTCAATGGGTATAGAATTCTAGGTTGACAGATTTGTTTTTTCTTTCAGTACTTTAAAGATGTTCCACTGCCTTCTAGCTTGCATTGCTTATAATAAAAAATCTACTGTCATTCTTTGTTCCTCTGTGTGGAATGTGTCTTATTCCTCTGACTGCTTTTAAGATGTTCTTATTATCACTTGTTTTAAGCAATTTGATTGTGCTGTGCCTTGGTGTATTTTTCTTTATGGTTCTTGTGTTTGTGGTTTGTTGAGTTTCTTGGATCCGTGAGTTTATAATTTTTATTGGATTTGGAAAATTTTCAGACATTTCTTCAAATATTTTTTCTGTTCTTCCCTCTCTTCTCTCCTTTAGGGACTCCAAATACACATACATTAGGCTGCTTTATTATCCCATGACTCATTAATGTTCTTTTTGTTTTAGTTCTTTTTTTCTGTGTTTTATTTTGGATAGTTTCTGTTGCTAATATCTCTAAGTTCACAAATCTGTTCTTCTGCAGTGTCAAAACTGCCACCAATACCATCCAGTATATTTTTCACCTTAAATATTGTGATTTTCATCTCTAAATATTTGATTTATGTCTTTTTTATATCTTCCATTGCTCTATTTAACATGTTTATTCTTTCTTCTAGCATCTTGAAAATGTGAAATTTAGTTATAATAGGTGTTTTAATGTTTTTTCCTCCTAATTCTATCATGTGTCATTTCTGTGTCAGTTTTGATTGATTGATTTTTCTCTTCCTCATGAATAGAATTTTTTTTTTTTTTTTGCTTCTTTACCTGCCTGGTGATTTTTTTATTGGATACCAGACATTGTAAATTTTACCTTTTTGAGTCCTGGATACTTTTTGTATTTCTTTGAATATTCTTCAGCTTTGTTTTGAATGTAGTTAAGTTACTTGGAAATAATTTGATCTTTCTAGGTCTTATTTTAACATCTTTGGCAGAACAAGAGTAGCATTTAGTCTAGAGTTACTGTTCCCTGTTATGGAGGCAAAACCCTTCTGAGTGCTCTACCCAATATCCCAAGTGTTATGAGATTTTTCCACTGTGCCTGGTGGGAAGGGCACTATTCCTGGCTATGTGTGAACTCCAAGAATTTTTTTCTCTAACACTTTTGGGAGGTTCTTTCCTCAGGCTTGGGTCATTTCCTCATGTTGATCAGTACTCAGTACTGTGAAGGTCTCCACCCCTCTGGCACTCTGCCCTGCAAACTCTAGCTTCCTCGGCCTCCTTGGACTCCCAGCTCTGTCTCCTCATCTCAGAAAAACATCTAGGCTCTGTTTGTATTCCCCCTCTCTGCACTGTGGCCTGGAAATTTTCTGTAGGCAGTAAGGCAGGGCAATTGCAGAGTTCACCTTGCTTGTTTCCCATCTCTCAGAGATCAATACCCTTTGCCGCCTGATGTCCAGTACCATGGAAACCATTGTTTCATATACAGTCATGCACTGTATAATGATGTTTCAGTCAATGATGGACTACATATGTGACAGTGGTCCCATAATATTATAACGGAACTGAAAATTCCTATCCTCTAGTGATGTTATGATCATCATAACATCATAGTGCAAGACATTACTCACATATTTGTGGTGATGATAGAGTAAACAAATCTATTAATACTATGCTGCCAGTTGCATGAAATCATAGCACATACAATTATGTACAATACATAATAATTCATAATGATAATAAACAACTATGTTACTGGTTTATGTATTTACTATACTGTAATTTTTGTCATTATTTTAGAGTGTATTCCTTCTACTTATAAAAATAAGTTAATTATAAAACAGCCTCAGATAGGTATTCCAGAGAAGGCACTGTTATCATAGGAGATGACAGCTCCAGGCATGTTATTGCCCCTGAGGACCTTCCAGTGGGACAAGATGTGGAGGTAGAACACAGTGCTATTGATGATCCTGACCCTGTGTATGCCTAGGCTAACCTGTGTGTTTGTGCTTTAGCTTGTACTAAAAAAGTTTAAAAAGTAAAAAAAAAAATAAATAAAATGATAATTTTAAAAATATAAAAAATCTTATAGAATAAGGATATAGGTTGGGCGCAGTGGCTCACGCCTGTAATCCTAGCACTCTGGGAGGCCAAGGCGGGTGGATCGTTTGAGCTCAGGAGTTCGAGACCAGCCTGAGCAAGAGCGAGACCCTGTCTCTACTAAAAATAGAAAGAAATTAGCCAGACAATTAAAATATATAGAGAGAAAAAAAATTAGCCGGGCATGGTGGCACGTGCCTGTAGTCCCAGCTACTTGGGAGGCTGAGGCAGGAGGATCACTTGAGCCCAGGAGTTTGAGGTTGCTGTGAGCTAAGCTGATGCCACGGCACTCTAGCCCAAGGAACAGAGTGAGACTTTGTCTCAAAAAAAAAAAAAAAAGAATAAAGATATAAAGAAAGAAAATATTTTTGTACAGCTGTACAATGTGTGTGTGTTTTAAGCTAAGTGTTATCAGAAAGGAGTCAAAAAGTTTTTAACAAAAATATTAAAAACTTTATAAAGTAAAAAAGTTACAGTACACTAAGGTTAATTCATTATTAAGGAAAGAAAAATATCTTTAATAAATTTAGTGTCGCCTAGGTGCACAGTGTTTATAAAGTCTACAGTAGTGTACAGTAATGTCCTAGGTCTTCACATTCTCTCAGCACTCACTGACTCTCCCAGAGACACTTTCAGTCCTGCAAGCTCTATTCATGGGAAGTACCCTCTACAGGGGTACTAATTTTTATCTTTTATGCCATATTTTTACTGTACCTTTTCTATGTTTAGGTATCTTTAGATACACAAATACATACCATTGTGTTACAGTTTCCTACAGTATTAAGTACAGTAACATGCTGTACAGGTTTGTAGTCTAGGGACAATAGGCTGTACCTGTTAGCCTAGGTGTATGGTAGACTATGCCATCTAGGTTTGTGTAAGTACACTCGATGACAGTCTCACAATGACAAAATTCCCTGACAACATGTTTCTCAGGATGCAACCTTGTCATTCATAATAATAAATAAGGACTGTATTTTGTCCAGTTTTTTTGTTTTTGTTGCCCCAGGTGGGAGGGTAAATCTGGTTGTTGTTATTCCATTTTGACTGAGAGAGAATTTCTTTCCTTCTGTGCTTAATTTTCTTCTTGCTAAAGTTCATCCTTCATAAATCTTTGAGTGAAAATCTGAAATTAGTAAAATCTCTGTCAGAGTATGTCTGAAAATATCTCTATTTTACATCCACCCTTAAATGCTGGTTAGCTGAATGTAGAATTCTATTAATAATTGTTTTTCTGATTACTTTGAAGCTATTAGTCCATTGGCATCTGTTGTTGTGAATGAGAAATTGGCTTCAGGCAGAATGTCATTCAGTTGTGGATACTGTTTTCTTTTTGACAGCTTTTCAGATTTGTCTTAATCTTAATTGTCTTTCAATTTCTCTTAAACATGTCTAGGAATGGAATTTTTTACACTACTCAGAACTCAGTATGCCTTTTCATTTTAGGGACTCATTTTTCTTCGCTTACAGAAAATTCTCCACTGTAATTTCTTCAAAGATGCTTCTCTGTTTTCTCCTTGTGTAACTACTAATCTAATATAAATGTTGTGACTTCTCATTTTCTCCTCCATGACTTTTAATTTCTTTTTCATATTTTCCATTCCTCTATAATATTAACTATAATACTAAATCCTGAGCACTTACTGTGTGCCAAGAACTATACACTCATTTAATCCTCATAGCAACACCATGAGGTAGGTACCAGTATATCTGCATTTTATAGATGAGAACATTGAGATACAGGTTTAAAAACATGCCTGAATCCTTACTGCTAGTTAAGTAGCAGAGTTGAGATTTAATGTCAGGTGTGTGGCTTCAGAGGCCTTTCACTACGCTAATATTCTACACCGTCTATCATAATTTCATCTTTGTGCGGCTTTCTGTGCTGCATTCTGGGTGATTTCCTCAGATTCATTTCAGTATGCTAATTCTCTCTCCAGCTGTGTCTAATCTACTCTTTGAAACTTCTACCGAGAGTTTTGTTTGTTTTGTTTTGTGTGGAGTTTTCTTGTTTGTTTGCTTTTTGTTTTTTGAGACAGGGTCTCACTTTGCCACGCAGGCTGGAGTCCAGTGGCTGGATCATAGCTCACTGTAACCTCGACCTCCTAGGAGTCTCCTGCCTCAGCTTCCCCAGTAGCTGGGATTACAGGTATGCACCACCATGCCTAGTTAATTTTTTTTTTTTTTGTAGAGATAGTGTCTGCCTATGTTGCTCAGGCTGATCTCAAACTCCTGGACTCAAGCGATCCTCTCACCTCAGCCTCCCAAAGTGCTATAAGCTACCACATCCCACCCTATTGAGTTTTTAATAGTTTTTAGAGTTTTCATTTCTGCTATTTCTATTTGGTTCTTTTTTCATAAGCTCGTTTTCCTGCCTTATGTCTTCTACTTCCAATTTTATCTCTTTTAAACATACTTACATTGAAGTCTTTCAGAATATTCTATAATCCTAATTTTTTGGCATGTGCATCACCTAGATCTCCCTTCAAGAAGGAGCTTATTATTCAGCTACAAGGAGTGCAGTTAGCTGACAATCTCAAGCTGTCAGTGCCTTTAGGGTCTGCCTCGGCTTTTGAATTAAGGCCACGCCCTTGTCAGTCCCTCAGCAATAAAGAAACATGGCAAGGGTACTAACATCTTGCCATTTCTGTACAATGTGGGACTCCTCTAATGAGCAGTATTTGTTCTACAGTTCCCCTTTGGGTTGGCCAAGACTTTGTCAGAATGGAATATAGGGATGGGAGAGAGAAGAGACTGTTGATACGGAGGCTCTCTCCTGGGCCTCTGGATCTACCATCCTGGCAAGAACACTTGGAGCTGAGATGGTTCCTTGAAACTTGGAGAAAAAATTATTAGGGTCCAATCAGGAGGCAGACTACACACCACTAATTTAAACACAGACTCTCATGTGAAGCATTGTTAGGTAGGTAAACAGTTATTCACTAGGTAATTTTAAAGGTGAAAAGAGAGTGCTCAGTTATCACAAAGGTAGCAAAGACAGGAGCAGATACCATGCCCAGGGCTGGTAAAACAAGGTAAGAGGTGGAATTAGCTTAGAGGAGGGGTTCCAAGAAACCGAAACCCAGATCTGTGAAGAGGGCACCGAAGTGTTGGAAGCTGGTGCTAGGAAGTGTTGGAGAAACTGCAAACTGGATTCAGCATCTGCTAAGCGGAGGCACTGCTGGTGCCAGGGTGAAGAAGTGTTGTTAGGGTGATGCTCACAGCAACAGGAGGCCAACAGGAAGTCAATAGGAGGAAGCAAGTCCCTCCTTCCTGCCAGCCTGGGCAACTCCCCCCTGCACTCCTCAGCGGGTAACAGGCAGCATTTGGCAGTGCTGGCATGTGAATCTCTGAGCCCCGGCTCCAGCGCTACACAACGTGGTATAGAAGAGTGGGTGTGATGCTAAGAGGCCCTAAGAGGCAGCAGCTCAATGAATGACAGAAAAAACTGTTAACAGTAAACTGTGTAGAAATGCATGCACTGCCAGAACTGGTCAATGCAGTCAGAGGTTCAGAGGAGACATTTATTGCCTAAAACCGAAAGGCCACCAGCTGAGTGTGTCTCCAGTATGCTCCCTTCACTGGAGCAATAGGGAATGAGCTCGCGATGGGGGCACTGGCGTCACTGAGCACCTCAGTGGTAGCTGTCCTGTCTAAGCTATGTTGTAGGTGAAGCTGCTACGGAACAGGACTCCCTTGTGTTTGTTAATGGTGACAATAAGATTCCAGAACAGCAGAGGCCAGGTAGCAGCACTTCACCATCAGAGGCAAGGTGGATGGAATTACCATGGTGGGCAGCAAAGCCAGAAAGTCAACCAAGGGCCCTTACCCACAGGGATCTGTGGGGTGGCCACTAGACCCTGGAGTTCCTAAGGGCGAGATCAGTGGACAACAAACAAGGGTACTGTTGACCAATATAATTAAAGCAGATCGATAGCATGTGATCTGAAGACTGATATGAGCCCTCACAATGGAAAATCACTATCCTTCACCCATTTTCCCTGCGTAAGCCAGTCTTCAGACCCAGGGCCCATTGTTTAAAGGAAAGACTGGGTTCCTTTGAGGAAGGGTCCCACAATGCCACAGGACATATACACAGAACTAATTCCCCCAATCTTTCCCTAAGCAAACCTACAGGCATTTAACCAGAGTAACTGTACAATGGAGAATGAAAATATCGAGATATTTCTATGGCTTTGGGATACAGGGTCTGGACTGACACCAGTACCAGGGAATCCAAAATGTCACTATGGCCCTCCAGTTAAAGTAGGGGATACAGCGGCAAGATGACAAATGGAGGCTTTGCCAACACCCATTTCACAGTGGGTCTCATGGGTCTGTATACCCACCTGTGACCATTTCTCCATCCCTGAGTACTTAAATGGGATTAATAAACTCAGCAGGTGGTAGAAGCCTCATATTATTTTCTTGATCTTTGAAGAAAGATCTATAAGGTAGGGAGGCCAAGTGGAAATGTCTGAAATTGCATACACACCCCCAAACAAGAGAGTAAATTAGAAGTAAGTCTGCACTGTGTAGTGAGTGTCAGAGATTAGCAACACCCTCAAAGATTTAAAGAATGCAGGGGTGGTGGTCCCCACAGTATCCCTGTTTTATTCCCCACACTGACCACTGCAAAAATTAAAATTAAAAAAAAGATAGATCATGGTGTGTGATTGTGTACTACCATAAACCTAACCAAGTGATAAGCTTCAGTTGCAACTTCTGTGCCAGATGTGGTATCTTTACGAAAATTCACCAAGATAACCTCGGGCACTTGGTAGGCAACACTTATCTGACAAATACATTTTCCTTTCTCCCCAGTCATTTTCAGGAAGGATGTTCAGAGCAGTTTGCATTTACTTGGAACAGACAGCAGTATACACTGGTGGTCTCGCCCCAGGGCTGTTCCCTTTCCTACTCTGTCACAGGGCAGTTCCTGCCATTCCTCAGAACATCATAGTGGTTGTCAGTGTTGATGATATCATGTGAATCCGACCTGAGAAAGAGGAAGTGGCAGGTAACCTGGACGCCCCCTAAGACAGATGTGTGAGAGGGTGGGAGATGAACAGTTTCATGGGTCTGACCCGACAGTTAAGGTTTTAGGGTTCAGTGACCTAGGACATGCAAAGACATACCCCCTACAAAATAATGGACAAGTAATTGTACCTTGCACCTCTTACTACCGCGAAAGAGCCGCTCAGTAGACCTCTTTGGATTTTGGAGACGGCACACATCTCATGTGGGAATACCGCTCCGATGCATTTATTGTGGGGATGCTGCTCCAAGCTATTATATTTATCAGATGCCATGTGACAGAAATGTTCATAGTAGATGAAGACGCAGATGGAACCTTTGGCAGGACCCAGTAGGAGGGTTTAGTGCAGAATCCTAGAATTCTGG
Source organism: Indri indri (assembly GCA_004363605.1). Taxonomy (NCBI): domain Eukaryota; kingdom Metazoa; phylum Chordata; class Mammalia; order Primates; family Indriidae; genus Indri; species Indri indri. The sequence goes on from RJWJ010023931.1 coordinate 7,642, forward strand.
AGTCAGGGCATGTGTAGCAAGGAACCACTCAATATGTGACAACCAATGCCCGGCATGCTACTGGGTTCTAGCAGATACAGAGCAATTCATGGGAGATCAACTGACCATGTGGCCAGAGCCATGTAAGTTGTGTACTATCAGATCTACCAAGCTATAAAGTTGGGCAGGTGCAACAGCAATCTATTGCAGATTGGAAATAGAACATTCAGGATTAGACCTGAGCAGGATCGGAGGTCACAAATAAATGACAGAAGCAAGCCCAGACCCCCCTGGGTTGGCACCTCTGTTTGCACTGAAGCCTCTCCCTCAGCTCACACTTATGAACTCAGGGGCCCTTATGACCAGATGACAGAGGAGGACAGAACTTGGGCCTGCTGTATAGACAGGTTGGCACAGTAGGATGATAGAAAACAAAATGCACTCCTGCCGCAGTACAGCCCCACCCAGGGGCTCCTGAAGGGCAGTGGTAAGGGGACTTTTTCCCAGGGGCAGAACTTCAAGCAGTATATCGAGTCATCAAGTTGGTGCAGAAAGAGAAGTGACCGAGGTTAGGACTCCAGGGCAGTGGCGAAAGGTTTGGCTAATTGCTCAGGGACCTGCAAAGAACAAGATTAAAAAATTGCAGTTAAGAAGGTCTGGGGAAGAAGCTCACCAAGGCTGACCTAGGGATTACTACTTCTAAGTGTCCAATCCGTCAGAGCAGAGACTAAGGCTGAGCTCTTAATACCATTCCATCCCTCAATGAGAGCACCCAGCCACATGGCGCCAGGTTGATTACATTGGCCACAACCACCCGGCAGGGGCATGATTCCTCTGTAACTTCCTGGGACTGATAACAGATTTGCCTTCTCTGTCCACAAAGTCTTAGCTATTGCCACTATCTGAGAGTTCCCAGAGTGTATGATTTATCCTCTTGAGATCCCCCATAACATGACCATGGCGGAAGTGCACACAGGACCATGCTATTTACTGGTTCTACTATGTGCCATATCGCCCAGAAGCTACCATCCTGAGAAAATGTTGGAATAACCACTTTAAGGCATAGTTATGGCATCAGCTTGAAGATGGGGTTGAGATGCTGTCCTTAAATGTATTTATGTACCTTGAGCCACTAGCCATTATATATGTGCTGTATGCCTGATAGGCAGGATACGCAGGTCTGGGAACCCAGAATTGAGTGGCCACTCTCACCTTTGTTCCTGCTGACCCACTCGGTAGCTGTATGCTTCCTTCCCCAAGCTTTATGCTCTGTAGACTGGAGATCCTAGTTCCCAGAGGGTAGGGGGGAATACTCTTACCAGAAGACATAATAATGGTTTTACTAAACCTAAAATTATATCTTCCTCCTGGCAGTTTTGGGCTCCTCATGCCAGTAGATCAGCAGGCAAAGAAAGGAGTTCCTGGACTGGCAGGTGTAAGTGGCCCTTGCCGGCCCAGGCGAGGGGTGTCTAGAGTGGGTGGTAGAGAAGGAAGATGATGAGATTCGGTTCTCACTCAGGACCAGCTACATCAGGGGGGCCTGGGGCTTGTTCCCCTCTCCTCTTATCTTCTCCTTCGCCTTCCTCCTCCTCCTCCTCCTCTTTCTCTTCTATTAATAAATCGTGAATTTCTACCGACTGAAGAAGCAGTGACAGAACATGAAACTTAATGCAGGTGCAAGTTTGTCTGCGCAGGCACAAAAGCTGGTGTATCTTGCAGGGAAACTGAGCAGTACTCTGCAGTCAGATATGACAGATACCGCCAAGGCCCTCACACCTGTCAGTGTGTTCCCAAGACTTCTGACTACCAGCGTCTGTATCATGGCTGAGGGATCATTTCTCCGGAAATACAGACACTGACCACACACATGAGTTCACAAGTGCCAGGGAATTAACCAGCACTGGGGAGCAGTCTCAACACTCAAAGATGGACTACACGTACCCCGGCTCCCTTGCCCTGTGGGCGGGATACTTCTGGAGCATGTGCTTTGTACTGTTTCTCAGAGCTTCCGTGCAAGATACATGTTTGATTGTTGCCTGTGATAATGACGCACCCTCATGGGGCTGCCTTTTCTCCTCTGTGTCACCTTCCCACTTCCCTGTTAGTGTCACTCGTACTCCCCAAATAAACTATTTTCGCTCCATTCCTTATCTCAAAGTCAGCTCTCAAAGTTAGCACCCATGCTAAGATGCATGTGGTTCAGGACCGTGCTCTGAGAAGCACTGATTTAGAGAGTGAACTCATTTCTATTTTTGAAAAATCTCTCTCTCTCTTTCCCCACTCCCCCTTTCTCCCCTCTTCCTGCCTCCTCTCCTCACCAACTCCAAGTGTTCGTGTGTGTGTGTGTGTGTGTGTGTGTGTGTGTGTGCGCGTGCATGTGCATATATAATACGTGGAAAAGGTCTTTAAGGATATAATCCAAGTATTAGCGATATTTCTTTCTGGGTGGTAGAATCATGAATATTTCAAATTTCTTCTTAGTTTTCTCCTCTATTTTGTTTTTCTGCAGCAGCAACTGTGTATCAGAAATTATTTTTAATTGGCAATTAGGAGATTGTTAGTGAGCTCGGCAGAGTGATCAGGGCCACAGCCAGGCTGCGGTGGGTTGAAAATGGCAGGGAGCGCTGTGCAGACGCCTCTCTTGAGACAGCTGGGCCAGAGAAAGGCAAGAAATGAGGTGGCAGCTGAAGGTGGGAACCGTAGAGCATCACGTTAAAAGAAATTTGAACATGCTTCTAGGCCGCGAAAAAGCAGCCAACCACGAAGAAGGAGACAAAAACCCGGAGTCAAGAGGGGGATAATTGAAGGTGTCAGGGCCCAGAGGAGGCCCGAGGGGATTAGACCAGGGCCCAGGTGGAGGAATCAGTTTTGAGCAGAAGGCAGGCTTCATCCTCTGGGACCAGGGGACAGGGGGTGAGGATGGAGAAAGTTAGAAATGCATTTACTTCATCCATGTGTTTATTGTACACTCTGCCTCATTTCTCAGAGGACTCGAGGCTTTTCTCTGGATAAATTGATAGGTTGAAGGGAGTGGAGGTTGAGAAGTCCCCCAGAGAGGCTCTGCTTTCTCCGTGGAGGGAGGCAAGGTCCCTCCCTCCAGATGGAGCAGGAGTGTCTCTGCGGGGTTAGAGGAGTCAGGCAGAGGTTTGGAATGGCGGGAAGCTCTGAGAGGGGGAGCCCAGTTGGGCCATTTATAAAGTCTCCTGGATGGGGCCCACCACCCAGATATGGCTCAGCTCCAGGCTGCACAACTGTGGGAGCTTCTCCAGCAGCTAGAAGTGGAGAAGCCCGTGTTGCTACTTGCTCTGGCTTTCAGGTAAGTCACTTCCCCACTCTGAGCTGCAGATTCCTCATCTGCCAATGGGGAGAGAAATGTCAAGTCTGTCTGGAGGCTGTTGTGAGGATCAAATAAAATAATGAACACGAAGCACCCAGCACAAGGGAGCTGCTTAAACAATGTTTGTTCTCCTGCCCTCTGCCTTCAAGTGGGCTTGAGTGAATGTAACTTGGAAGGAAAGGGATGTGGGTGTTGGTGCTTTGTATTGGTGGATACTGTTACAACTTTTTTTTTTTTTTTTGAGACAGGGTCTTGCTTTGTCACCCCAGCTGGAGTGCAGTTACACAATCATAGCTCACTGTAACCTTGAACTTCTGGGATCAGGTGATCTTCCTGCCTCAGCCCCCTGAGTAGCTGGGTCTACAGGTATATGCCAGCATGCCTGGCTAATTTTTAAATTTTTTGTAGAGATGCGGTCTCACTATGTTGCCTAGGCTGGTCTTAAACTTCTGGCCTCAGGCGATCCTCCTGAGTTGGCCTCCCAAAGTGCTGGTATTACAGGTGTGAGCCACCCCACCTGGCCTGTTACAACAATTTTAAATATGGTTGACTGTCATTATTCAGAGTAGTTATTATGTCCTATAAAGTCACTGCAAAAACTGAATTAGCAAAATACTGAATCATTGCCTCTAGAGAAAATACAACATCAGGTTCCTGCGAGTCTCTGGCCACATCTTCAGCAATTGATTAATACACAACCTTATTTTATATGTGTTTCTGTTTAAAGACACCTCACTACACACACACACACACACACACACACACACACACACATAGTTGATTCATTAACATTGAATCATGGCCAATGGTACTGTTGCTCATGTCTGAACTAAACTTATCTGACACACGTATTTTCTCCCTAAGGCACATCATAGCCTTCTTGCGCTTAGGAACACTAGATAGCACTTCAGCACAATACTTGGGGGTCATTTTCAATAGCAAAATCACCAACAGAAAGCACAAAAATAAGAAAAATGTGGCCCTAAATAGGTCACAAAAAGGATACTTGTTTACGCTATTAGAGCTGAAACAGGAAGGCAGAGTGTCACCTTGTTCAACCTCAGCTGGGAACATACATGTGGACAACTCAAAATTTTCACCTCTCTGTGTAAACGTATGTCCACAAATAACTGCAAATGTACCTCAAGTATTGATTTGAGGGTTACAAATACATTTTAGAAGGAGGTAAATTTGCAAATATGGAATCCGGGAATAATGAGGATCAATTATATATTTATTGTTTCTGATTACAAAATTAATATAATAAACAGAGCTATCTGATGTAAAAGTTAATGTCCCCCCATAATACCAGCCCATAGATGAACACAGTTAGAATTGCTATATAGCTCTACAGAATTTATGTTATACGAGCGACGCCTACGTGCATGTGGAAGTCTGTGCATGTCTGTGTCTATGTGTGTTTGGGTTTTTCTTTCTTTCTCTTTCACTCAATGATAGTTCCTGGATAGCTTTCAAAAAATCCTAAATGTTATTTTTTAGAGTATGCATGGAAGCAGGTGGCATACACTGCAGTCAGAATCTCTAAGTCTCAGTTTAGTCCCCTCAACTGCATTGGGTGGGAAAACAGGATGCAGAGAGAGCAATGACTTACCAAACTTAAATATAACCAACAGTTTTTGTGTTCTGCATCTTAACTGAGATGTAGTAAGGGCAGGGGAAGAACAGCTCAAAGGGCGAAAAGACTAAAAAGTGGAAAATATTGTGAAAGATAAAACAGACTGTGACTTTCAGCCAGAGAAAACCATATTCAATACCCTTTGGAGGTGACTGGAGCTAGATGCTAAGAGGAATTTATTTACTGAAAAGATTTGAACAGTAGCATAAAATAGTACCAGAACCTCTTCCAAAAACTGTTGTTAAATAGCATGAGGAAGACTAAGCTACTGCAACAAAGAGACCAAAATTACAATGGTTTATAGAAAGTAAGTTTATTTCTCATTCTCTAGACCACGTTAGTGGGTGGCTCTACTCTGTGTATCATTCAGGAACCCAGGTTCCTTCCACATCTTTGCTCTGTCAGCCCTTCTGAAGCATTATTAAAGCTGGGTCCCTGCTACACCTGTGTTCCAACTCAAGGAAAGAGGAAATGGAACATGGAAGAACAAAACCCAATGCCTTAAGGTCTATTAATATTTTCTTACTATTGGAAAGAACTTAGTCACAAAGCCTCACTCGGCTGCAAGAGCACCTTGGATGTGCAGTCTCTAGTGAACAAGCCATTCCTCCAACTATTCTATTACTATAGAAGAACAGGAGGATGGATTTTGGGGGACATGTAGCAATTTCCACCACATCTCCTTTTTCTGAGCCTCAATATCTTCCTCTATAAAATAATATATACTAGTTAAGATCGCTTTGAGACTCATATCCAATAATACATGTGAGAGTGCTTAGTAAACCCTACTGTGCTGATAGAAATTTCTCATTGTTTTTTCCTCTAGACAGCCAGCTCCTTGGGAGCAAGCAGCATAGTTTATTCCATCCCTTCACACAGGCCTGCTCAGAGTCAATATCAGCAGACACATGTTGAATAATAAAGCCACTGTTTAATTCATCATCAAGCCTTCTTTCATGTCATTTCAAATGCTTCAATAATTTAGACTCTGCCCTGTTTATGTCCCCCAAATCAGGGTGCATGTCAATATATCAGCTGGGATTCTTTGGGTTGTCAGACGACAGTATACTACTCTTATATTAAACTTGCTTCGGCAGTAGGATGAACGATCTCACGTGTCCTAAAGCCCAGGCTCTTTGTCAGAGTAAAAGCTGCTCTTCCCTAGGACTCTCTTGGCCCCTCCCTACCTCACGTATTGGCTGCATCCTCAGACTGGGAGCAAGATGGCTGCTGCAATTCCAAGCATTGCCACCAAACACATCCCAGAAAAGGGGGCAAACTGTTTATGAAAGTAAAGAGACCCTTTCCAGAAGATTCCTCTTTGCCATAGGCTTCCCCCTGGTTTTTCCTGCCAGAGGTTCCCCAAACCATCCCCAAGAGGAATTCAAACACCACGATGGACATAGACCAAACAGGACTCACTCCTGGAGGTGGGCTGGGGTCAGCCTTTTTTTGGTCACACAGGGAAGGGGGACACATAAACAAAATCAGGGCTCTGATCACAAGGAAAAGTCAAGGAATGGCTGTTGCATGAGTAACCAACATTTTTCTGGCAATGATGCACACACTGGGCCAGGTGATGGTGTGATAAAGGACACATTAAGAGCAAAGAACTAAACTTAGAGCTGTTTCTTAAATTGTATGTCAATGAAGTTTAACTCCAGTGAAGACATTTCTGGAGGATGCAAAAACTGGGGAGCCACCCTCAATGCCTCCTCTCCTTCACCCCCGTATCCATGACCAAATTTCACAACGTCTGTACTTGCAATACCCTGGCCTTCTCTCCTTACCCACTGTCAGGGCCTTAGTTCAGGTTTTGTCTCCTGAAGGCACACTGGCAACAGCCACCTCATTCGTGCCTAGTCTTTCCTTCCTCCTGCAATCCGCATCTTTGCTGCTGTTACTCATCTACGCACCTTTATTGTGTACTGAACACCGCGCTTATGCAGAAGTCTGCTCTTGGACATTAGAAAGGGTTCTTCACCTTGCTGATGGTATAATATAATGAGCATCTCTGAGACTTACTGAAAATCAAATCGGACCAGCTCATTCCCCTGCTTGAAAGCCCAACACCTTCGAGAAATTCTTTACTATGACCCACACCCCCCTCCAACTCACCCAAGCCCCTTCCCCACCACACCCCCACAACAGTACAGAACTACTTGCACTCCCCTCAATGTGCCTCCCCTTTCACGCCTCTATGCTTTTGCACATGCTCTCGGCTCTGCCTAGAAATCCCTTATCCCCGCTCCATCTGGCACACAAGGCAAGGTCTCTTATTACCTTCTCTCTCCCTCCCTCTCCTGCTCTACGCCCCCCTTACACACACACACACAAATACAGCACTCCAGAAATATGTGCCTCATGGTAGGAACCCCTGGGTCAGACATTAGCCATGGTTTTCCAAACTTCTCCCCCAAGCTCTCCTTAAGGGAAGAGGAAATGAGACCCTACGGTTTAGGAGTGCGAGGTCCTCGAACGTGCCGTAAGCAAGTAGGGTATTTCTCTGTGCAATAATTGTATTCTATGCAGATTATTCTTATTTGTTTTAATACAAAATATTATTTTTCCTAAACCTTCAAATTGATGATCCAGAAAGATGCTCCTAGTTTATCCGCTGTCGTTTCAAATTATCTGCTGTCCCCTCTCTGTCCCGCCGCGAGGATCCAAAGTGAGACCTGGGTGCAGTTCCGAGACGGGGAGAAACAGCTGGGTTTCACTTCCCCCGGAGCGGGGGATGGTGGGGGCGGGGCGGGGGTCAATAGGCTGAAGGCCCCGCCCCACCCCCCGCCCGCTGCGGGGGCGGAGTCGCTTGGGTCCCGCCCACGGGGGCGGGGAGGGAGCCGCGGCCACCGGCAGCTCGGATTCGGCTGGTTCCGGGTTGAGAGGCTGCGCTGGACCCAAGCTGTAGCTGCTGAACTCGCCAGGGTAAGGGGCCGCGCCGGGCCGGGGTTGGAGCGGAGATCGGCAGCTGAGCGCGCTGGCACCCCGCCTCTTCTCTGCCGGGCACAGCTGCGGTGCGGCTTGGCCTGGCTTCCCCTCCCCCAGAATTCCCCATCCCCAGCTTCTCCCCCTCCCCGGGATTTCGACCCCCTCGAGGCCTCCGCCCCCTTCTGGATCTCCCTCTCGGAGCTCCCGTCCCTTCGGACTGTCCCGCCCCCTAGAACCTCCTCGCCTGGAGCTGCTTCCCTCCGGCACCCATCGCTCTGGGTTACCCGCCACCTCGAGACTGCCCTCCTGAGCGCTCATCCCGGGTAGCTGCTACCCCGCGCCCCTTCCTCGCGTTACCCTCCCCCCGGCAGCACCCCCTTCCTTCTCCGCTAGCTCCGACCCTGCCTGTGCGGGCCTCGTCCCCGCGCCCGTGGCTCGGTGCTGCCCCCGACAGCGCAGCGCTCTCAGCCGCCCGTGCCTCACAGGCCCCCTCTCCGCCGCCCCTGGCGCCATGGCGTGCAGCCTCAAGGACGAGCTGCTCTGCTCCATCTGCCTGAGCATCTACCAGGACCCGGTGAGCCTGGGCTGCGAGCACTACTTCTGCCGCCGCTGCATCACCGAGCACTGGGTGCGGCAGGAGGCGCAGGGCGCCCGCGACTGCCCCGAGTGCCGGCGCACGTTCGCCGAGCCCGCGCTGGCGCCCAGCCTCAAGCTGGCCAACATCGTGGAGCGCTACAGCGCCTTCCCGCTGGACGCCATCCTCAGCGCGCGCCGCGCCACGCGACCCTGCCAAGCGCACGACAAGGTCAAGCTCTTCTGCCTCACGGACCGCGCGCTGCTCTGCTTCTTCTGCGACGAGCCCGCGCTGCACGAGCAGCACCAGGTCACCGGCATCGATGATGCCTTCGAGGAGCTGCAGGTGCGCTGCCCGGCCGGCCCGGGGCGGGGGCGGGGACGGCGGGGGGTGGGGTCAGGGCTGGACCGCGGGCAGGGCCCAGTCAGAACTGGCACGGGGCGGGGCGCCGGCAGGGTCAGGGCCCTATCAGAATTAACACGGGGCAGGGGCGGGGCGGGGCCGCGCCGAGGGGCGGGGTCTTGGGGCGGGGCCTCAGGCAGAGCGTACCCTCGGTGTCGCTCTGAGATAGACATGGAGTGGGGGCCGCTGCGTGGCTGGGGAGAGGGCGAGGGTGGGGCTGGGACGGCAGGGACGAGTGAGATCAGAATTGGACCAGGCACTGGGCTGGGGCAGGGTTGTGAATGGTGCCCAGTCAGAGGTGGGCAAAGGCAGGGCCACTGTCAGGGGGCGGCGCCGCGAGGATGGGTTTGTGCTTAGCCGAGTAGCTGAGCTCCAGCGGGCGGGGGGCCCCAATGGGGCGGGGCCTCTATCAGGTATGCTTCAGGACCTAGGGGGAGTACGGGGCTAGACTGTGCTGGGCGGGTGAGGATTAAACCTAAGAGAGGAGCCTAAATTAGGGTGACAACCTGCTGAGAGGGCCTGTTAGGGTGCCAAGGGTTAGGCCAAGGCGTATGAGGGGTTAAGGCTGGAATCAAGTCCAGATACTGTAACGACCATTTGGATTTAAACCAGAGTAGGGGCCAGGTTGAGAGTGGTGCCAGAACTTGAAGATTCAAGATTTGGAGAATAAAGCCCAGATGTGAGATGATTCAAGAAGGGTGGGTAGACCTCTAGGAGTCTCCAGGGGGTTTTGATGACCTCCTTGGCTGTGTCGCCCACATCAGGACCTTTGAAGACTGAGTGAAACAGTACACCTAAAGAAACCTGAACATAGTTGCCCTAGGACTCTAATTGGTCTCCCTTAAACCTTCTCCTCTTCACTGAAAAACTCCTACTCGATTCGCAAAGCCCTGCTCAAACGTCCTCTCTCTGAAGCCTTCTCCAAGTTCCACTGGCCAAAATAATAGCATTAGAGCTGCAATTCCCCAAATGCCCTGTATTAATAAGTATGATGTTTTAAAAAGTGTTTGAAGATCGGCTATATTTAGGAAATATAGTATATTTCCTATATGGGCCCCTTTGGAGGATTCTCAGTGTACGTTTGCATATTAAAGCCTTGGAGAAGTTTTGTAGCAAAGAAACCCATTTTACTGTGTTTGATAAAATGGTTTCCAAGATTATTTGAATCTGGAATCCTTTTCTCAAGCTAAACCGTTGAAATCCAGTGGCCCCGCATTCCTGGCCTTGGGATACCAGCCTAGCACATACTTCTCCAAGGCCAGGGATAGTCTCTTATCTATGACCCCAAAGCCTGGCACAAGGCCTGGCCCACAGTACACACCAGTAAAGGCTGAACGAATGAACGAATGAATGACTCTACCCTAAGCTGGCCCAGACTGTGGGGTGTTCAGAAGCAGAAGGTTTTTGGCTCAAACATTTTATGAAAATGGAGTGGGATAACTTGGGAGATAATGAGCTCTCTGGCCCTCAAAATATTTAAGCAGGGGCTAAATAACTACTTCTACCTGTATTAGGGGGGTCCCAACCTCTCCATATGTGAGCTTCTGTGGGTCGACCTGCACCCAGCAGGTGCCCATGGGCCCCAGGAGAAATGGCCCATGTTCACCATTGCCCCCTCCCTGTCCCTTTCATCCTGAAAACATGACTGACCCCCTTCCTGTCTAGCTGTCTGAGGATGGAGGCCCCATCAGAGGGTGAGCAAGGCCCTGGGCCTCTGGGAGCTTACATGTGGCCAGCATTGGCCCTCCACCCCCAGAGCCCTCTGTGCTAGGCACTGCTGGTGTCCCCATCTCCTGGTCTGTGAAGTCACATGAACAGGGAGGAGGAGCGAACCTTTGACAGGACTGGGTGCAAGTTCTGAGAGTTCGAAGGGACTGTCTGCAAGCATCCATCCAGAACCTCTTCATTAGATAGATGTGGAAACTGAGGTATGGAGAGGTGATGTGACTTACCCAAAGCTACACTGCCAGAGGGCCAGCGCTGGAAGGCACAGCCTGACCCAGATCCCTCCCTGTCGCTCACCCTCTCCCCACCCTGACTTTCTGGCCTCAGCTTTGGAGCCTTTGTTCTTTCTGCAAACCAGGAAATCTGAATTATTGTGCTTTGAGCTTTTGCACTCCGTTCTGTGACCAGGGGAATGCAAGAGAAATTGAACATGTATTTTCTACAAACATTATTGAAACACTTTCATTCTCAGGTGAAAAGAAAAACAGGACTGCCACTTGTTTACTCTCTCGCATACTGTTGTGGGTCAGACCCACTTGGATTCCAAACCTGTGTTAGGCACTACCTGTTTACCTTGGCAAGTCACTTCATGTAAATTCTGATGCTCAGTCTGTGAAATGGGGTCAAGATGCTTCCTTCCTACCAGGAATTTCATGAGGCTAACCTGGGATGAACCTGCTATTGAGGTCCCGGGCACACAGTAAGGGCTGAGACAACACACATTCCCATCCTTTCTCCTTCTACCTGTCAGAGCTCATGTGCCCAGCTGGGCGAATGCCCAGACCCACCTCTCTGTCCTGAGAAGGAAGGCCTTGCTTTGGTGTCTCCTACGGGCTTGGCAAGGCGGTGGCAGAGAAACCTCCTCCCCCACTGGAGAGAATATGCTCCTGGGTGAGGTTCAAGCCACCCGCCATCCCCACCTGCCTCTCCCTCCTCGTGGGAAAGCAGGGCTCATTAGCGATTTATGCCCTGCACACGAGGCTGAGCCCACCCCTCAGCCCACCCCTCACATCCCCTCCTCCCCCAGCAGCTGGTGGCTGCTGGACCTCCCCTGGAGAATTACTGACTCAGAGCTGGCAGGGCCTTGGAGTTCATCTGGTGTAGCATTCACTCGACAGATGGGGAAATAGTGGAGGGGAGGGAGGGAGGGGACTTGCCCAAGGCCTCGAAGCCAGAGCAGGCCGGGCCTGCACTCAGCCTGAGTCCCCCGACACCCTACCTAGCAGTTGGCCTGAGGCTTTTACATTTATTATAAATCCCTGAGGTGGCAGAGCAGAAAGATCAAAAGCTCTGGCTCTGTACTCAGGTAGCTCCAATCCTGGCTCTACCATTTACTGGCCATGTGACCTTAGGAAAGTTACTTACCATCTCTGAGCCTTGGGTCCCTCATTGATAGCGTGGAAGTAATGAGTTTAGGATTAAAGAAGATATTGTTTACAAGAATTCAGTACTGCACTTGGCACATAGGAGAACTCAGCAGATGATATCTATAGTATGTTACGTCATGCTCAGCACTGTTGACATTTGGTGCTGGGCAATTGTTTGTTGTGTGGGGCTGTCCTATGCATTGTAGGAAGTTTAGCAGCAACCCTGGCCTCTACCTACTTGGGATATTTAATATCAGTAGCAAATGCCACCACCCCCCTCCCCCAGTTATGACAACCAAAAATGTCTCTAAACATTGACAAATATCTTCTGGGGTGAAAATCACCCATGACTGAGAACCCTTACCTAGAGAAATCCTACCAACTTTCAAATCCTACTCAACTCCTCCATGAAGCCTTCCCTGACCTGCCAAGCGGAATTGCTTTATACTCCAGATTCCATTTCAGGGATCAGATCCTGGCATGCTTTGTGTCCTTGGTCATGTCATTCCACTTCTCTAAGCTTCCAAGTGCTCTTCTATAACATGGGATAATATGACATTCCTGGGAAGGATGTTGTAAGGGTTAGGGATACTCTATCAGATGCACCTACCACTGTGCCTGGCACAATAGGCACGACATATTTAGATATAATTATTTATTCTAATAATAAAATTAACACAAGAAGCAGAGCTATATAACGTAAAAGCTAAAGTCCCCCCATAATCCCACCCCGTGGATAAATGTGGCTGGAATCACTATACGCTTCTAAAGAATTTTTATGTAATGTTGCATATGCGCATGGCTGTGTGTGTTGGCGTCTTCCTCCCCCAACCCCCACTGCTGAGTGCCTGGACCACTGAGCAAAGGGGAGCGAGGGGATCCCATCTCCAAAGGGTTTGGGGCTTCTTAGCCAGAACTCATTGATCCTTAGCTCAATGCCTGGGACTATGCTAAGAGCTTTTCTTGTATTACCTCATTCAGTAAGGTAGCACCCTTCCAGGCGGGTACTATTATCTATTCCACTTACAGATGAGTAAACAGAGGCTGGAGGAATTAAGTGACTTGTTTGGTCGCCAAGCTGGTAAATGGCGGGGTCAGAATTTGAAGCCAGTCTGACTGGGCCATATGCAGCCCCTGAGCACTGGGTAATTGTCTCCCGCCCACCCTGCCTATCTTTGTTTTGAGAGCACTGGGCACAGGGCTGGGCTTGGGACAAGGTCTCTCCGTGCCAGCTGACACCATGAGGGCAGGTGGCTGGCATGTCATCGTGGTCAGGCGTGTCATCGGCTCTCTGGCCATCTCAGGATCCTAACCCCCAGAGAGGGGATCCAGTTCAGTCTCAGCCACCCGCTCCCTGACTCATGGGAGCGTTGGAGCCTTTCCCAAGGCCGCCTCCTCCATGCCAGCGAAGATAGCAGTGGATCAGCTTGGACAGGAGCCCTGGCAAGCGTGGTGTGGGGATCCAGAGGCGCCACCCAAGGATAAAGCAGGGTTAGGGGACTGGCTTCAAATCTTGGCTCTGGCTTCTTCTAGCAGAGTGGAAGGCATTGCCTTCTCTGCGCCCTGGTACCCAGTCTGGGGAGTGGAAGAGCGAGCAAGACTGCCCACCTCATGTGTAAAGAGGGAGGAGAGTCGCTGCCCATCCAAAGAGACGACAGATGCGAAGGCACTTTATGTCAAACCGTGGACAGGGAGGCAGCTGGGTTGTCTGTGTCCTGGGGAAGCAGCCTCCGCTGTTACTTTCCCCAGGAGAGGGCAGGATTATGTGCAAACAGCAGCCTCCACGGGGGCGAGGCTGGCTGTGGGTCAAACCCAGGGCTGGCTGCTGGCATCTCCACTTCCCTTGTCACAGGGGCACCGGGACACTTTGGTGTAGCACAGGCCACAGTGTTGAAATTCAGGACTGAAGTTGGGAGCCCCAAGATGTTTATTTTATAGGAAAAAGAAAAAGATCTGGTAGGGAGTGACAACAGAATAATGACTCTAAAAATAATAACCAAAGTTTGGAGGCAAAAAGTAAGTTATTGGGTACTTACCATGTGCCAGGTGCTGTGTTATGGGCATTTAACCCTCACAAGAGCCCTTTTTCTTTTCTGTACTCCCTGAATGGAACTGGGATCAGCACATTGCACAGATGAAGACATTGTAGCTGAGAGATTCAGGAACTTTCCCAAGGTCACACTGCAAGTAGGGAGAAGAGCTGGTATCCAAACTAGTCTTTCTGACTCAGAATTCACTCTCCTTTCCATGCTCTAACCGCCTCAGGTCCATCCAAATGGGGAGGGACCTCAGAAACCATCTGGCCAACCCTCTCCTCACATTACGGGTGGGAAACCGGCTTGCCCAAGGTTAGACCAGAGCTTGGCCCTCCTGACTCTCAGTCCAGGGGTGTTTTCACAGCATCATGTACCTTCCCGACCTTGACCTCTGCTTGGACACTCAGGGTGGATGGACATGGAGGGTTTGGAGGTGGGTTCCATCTTGGATTCAGAGATTCATTTAATCATTTCTTTGGTCTACACTCCTGCTGTGGCTACTGAGGGCCAGCCCCGTGTGAGCCCAGGAAAGAGCCACATGAGACCTGGCCCTGCCATGGTCCTGGGAGACAGGCCATACACTGGCAGGTTGCTGTCACTGAGGCTTGCCCCGTTGAGCTGAGTCCTGAAGGACGTGCTGAGCGCTTCAGGCCAGGGAGCAGAGGAGAAGACGTGGTTATGAGCAGAGGGAATAAAAACGTGCACCACGTGGCCTCCATGGCCCGGTGCAGACTGTGCCAGGAACAGGGTTCAGTGCTTTGGTAGGCAGGCACTCGCTCACTCTTGCTCTCTCTCTCACTCTCTCTCTCATTTATTCCTCCTAGCATCGCTATGAGGTGGGTCTCATTGCCCCATTTTACAAACAAGGAAACTGAGGTTCAGAAACTATGCCTAAGGTCACAGAGCCACTAAGCATCACTGAAGCTGAAACTTGAACTCAGGTTATCTGAGTCTGACTAGGGACAGGCATGGGTGTGAATACACATTCAGGTATTTTGTTGTGGCTGGAGGGGAGGGTAAGGGGCAGGGAGGTAACAATGGGAAAGTGAGGCTTGGCCAGCTCAGGAAGGGCCTCGAACACTGACGCATGCACACACACACACACACACACACACACACACGAGCGCGCGCGTGCACCCTGGGAGCTTGGGCTTGATCCTGAAGATGCTGGGAGCCCAGAAGGGTTTGAGTACCGAAGTGTGGCCAGGTCAGAGGTGCCGGGTCAGATGGACCAGGCACTCTGGGGCAGTGTGCAGGGTGGGCTGGAGGCAGGGAGCAGCCAGGAGTTGCCAGAGACTGCGCGGCTCAGAAGTGCACAGTGAGAGTGGGGGCTCGAAGATACAAAAGAATTCAGGGCTGTTGGGAGGATGAGGAACATCTGGGTTCTAAGCACAGATGCAGGATTGAGGGAAGGGCAAGTTCAGTTGGCCGTGCCCAGATTTCTGGCATCCTTGGGTCAGAGGGAGAAAGAGGGGGCAGTACTGGGCATGGAGAAGAGGAGAGGCTTGAGCACCTACTGGGTGCCAGCTCCACACTGGGCCCTGTCCTAGGTGCCATCTCATTTAGCCCTCACCACAACCCTGTGAAGGGGCTCTTATCCCCCTTTTATGATAAGGCTCGTGGAGGTGGGCCCTGAGAGGGGAAGAAAAGTGATTTGCCCAAGGTCATGCAGTCAGGATTTGAACTCAGGCTTCTCTGACTCCAGAGTTCCCGCTGTCTCCATCAGGTACCTGAAGCCAGAGCTGAGGTGGCTTTCTGCAGCAGCTTTATCCCCTGGGTTGGGGAGAGAGGTAGCTTCAAGGGAGGGGGAGGCCTGGCCTTGGGGTCCTGGCCTCTTCAATGCAATGCGAGCCCCAGAGCCTGGCAGCCAATATATCTGCATCCTTGTATGCTCAGGGCTGCAGCAGCCCTGACTGCTTCCAGCAGTAGGCGCAGAGAGCTGTGGCTCTGCCCTCGGAGGTGTGTCCTCAGTCCCGGTCATCCTGCCTTGCCCCAGCTCTGATGGGGCCCTGCAGAGTTCAGTTCTCCCAGGCCGACATTGAAGGCCTCCTCCGACACCCACCCCTGCCCCAGCGAGCCCCAGCTGGCCTTTCCGGCTTGTGACCCCACCCACCTGTCACACGCCTGGCTGCAGCCATCCCCAACTGCCTCCACTTCCTGCACACACCAGGTGTGCCTCTGCCTGACTAGCTCTCCCCACCTGCAATGCCCTGACCCCCCGGAGACTTGCAGGAGCCCTGCCCATCATCTTCCCTGGTGCTTCCGTCAGAAGTAAACTCCGTCCTTGAAGCTCCCTGGTTCTGAGTCCCTAGTTCCCAAATAATTATTATGGTGATAATGACAACAACTAAGGTGGATTGAGCTCACCCTGTGCATCACGTCAGGTCGTGAATTAAGTCATTTAATCCTCACAGCAGCCCTATGGGGCAAGTGCTGTTATAGCCTCACTTTACAGATTTGGAAACTGAGGCAGAGAGAGGGTGTCACAAATAGCCAAGCGGTGACAGCGGCACTGGATCTTAGGCAGGCCCTCCGTGTTCGTCCTGTTCTCCCTTGTATTCTTCATATTTGAGTCTCTGCCCCTTTGACTAACTCTCGCAGACTCTTCAAGGGTAAGGACTGTGTCTGCAGCCCCAGAGTGGCCAGCACAAAGCCTGACCCTCAGTGGCTAGTGGGTGCTCAGAAATCATTGCCGCACTGAACTGAACAGGAGGCAGAGAGGCTGAGAGGTTTTGAACACAGATTTTTGGAGTCTCTGAGAGCCTCACCTCTGCCTCTTACTAGCTGTGTGAACTTAGGCAAGCTGCCTAACCTCTCTGAGCCTCAGTTTCCCCCTCTGTGAGATGGAGGCAATAAAGGCACTAACCTTGTGGATCGTTGTGAGAATGAGGTGACCGGATGCCCGTGAAATTCAAACCCAAGCCACACCCACCCCTGACCCTCTGATCCAGAGCCTCTGCCGTCATCAGCGTCCTTCCTCAGGGTTAGCTCTATTACTCGGGAGTTTATCAACAGGTTCCTGTTTCCTGTCTGACCTCTCTCTGCCAGGAGTAAAATTTCCAGTTTGTTCTCCTCCATCAAGCGGTATGGCTGTGGGCCAGCAGGTCCCTTTCCTTGGGCCTGTGTTCCCTATTCTGGCAATTCAAGGGGTTGGACCAGATGGAACCTCCGGCCCCATCCTGCTCTGGCCATCTGAGGAAGAGGGGCGGAGGATGCCTGGACACAGGGGTGAGGACCTGAAGAGGTGACTGGGGAGCCTCGCATGGGACGCGGTGACCGCTCCATCTCTGGAGCACCCAGTGTGTGCCAGGCTCTGTGCCCTGCGAGGCTAAACCCAACCCTGGGAGGGATGACTACCCCATTTCACAGACGAGAGACTGGGCATGGAGAGGTTAGGTGACATCACAGGGTCACACAGCTAGTGGGTGGCAGAGCCA
Organism: Indri indri; assembly: GCA_004363605.1. Taxonomy (NCBI): domain Eukaryota; kingdom Metazoa; phylum Chordata; class Mammalia; order Primates; family Indriidae; genus Indri; species Indri indri. Next base: position 25,066 of record RJWJ010023931.1, read on the forward strand.
GCCTGTCTGACCCCAGGCCTTGAAGGAGACAAGTGTGCAGGGCGGATGACACAGAGCTCAGGCTGCCTCCCAAGTCCTGCCTTGTGGGCTCTAGGGTTCGGTTTGCCTAAGTTAGCTGTTCCCTCGGGCTCTGCGCCTAGCCCACCTAGGGAGAGCTGCCTGCCCGGGCCCTCTCTCCCCTCCACCCTTTCAGAGGTGAGCTCTGACCCAGCCCAGCCTCTTCCCTGGGCAGGTTCATGCACAAACTCTTA
>RJWJ010023932.1:0-25304 GCA_004363605.1 Indri indri
ATCATAGAAAAGTGCCTTTTGAAAGCAATGCAGTAAGTGTACAAATTGAAGTTTTCCAAGGAATCCAGAAGACCAAGTATTTCCAGCTGCCAAAATTAGACCACAATGAAAAAGTGGTGGAATAAAAGATGGAAGGGTTTTGACTCTACCTTTATCTGTGAGTCTGGAGTCTCTATTGTTCAGAAGTAACATTTGTGGAGAAGATCTGGGCATGAACAAGATAGTGAGGACACATCTGCAACTGTCTCTCACCATTAGTAACCACGGAAATCTCCAGCTCACAATAGCTCCTGCTTCACTTCCACCTTCCAGATCTCACAGAATTTTCTCTTTTGGCCAACTCTAACTTGGAACCATATGGGGAAGTGGATTCTGGGAAATATAATTCCAGCTTAGCCAAGTTGACATAGTATAAAAACACCACAGCATATTTTCCATATTTAAATCCTATTAGGTTTAAATCATGTGTCATTGGTATTAAATCATGGGCCTATTGGTTTTTAAATCATGTGCCAACTCTGACTGAATAAGAATGGTATTGATTATGATTTTTTTGGTCGCAAGCCACTAACTTTTGCACAAAAATCTTATGGAATAATATTATTGGGAAGCTCCCAGAATAGATGGGAAGGCAAGAGAAGGTCCTTAGAAATAAAAAAGAAACCAAAAAGTAGCAGGTCAACCTCCACTGCCTCATCAAAGTTTCTATTCTGAAAGGAATTTTTTTTTTTTTCAATCCTGAATACTTTTGCTCGAGATTCTAACTCTTTGGAAAGAATGATTTGTCTAGCCAAGCTTAAGTCACATGCTCAATGCTCAGTCCTAAGACAATGAGATCTTGCAAAAGTAGCCTGTCACAGCCTCTAGAAAACCCTTCAGTCTCCACAGTAACAGGGTGGTTTACTTTGTTTTACAGTTTCATCCAGCTTCCCCAAAATCGTAACAAGTTAATTCCCTGTAAGGAAATTAGAGTGATGCTATGAAGAAGGAATGGTTATGAATCAATCAAAAACTTCTAACAAGTATCCATCCATTAATAAGGGTTTTAAGCCTATATCCAGGCCCAGACAGAAATAGCATATGATCTAACAGCATCACCAGCTGTGGGTGTGGAAAATGACAGTAGAAGCAGACCTGCTGTACAGTTTTGCCAATCCTTGATTTTAATACAGCCTCTTTGATTCCGCTATAGATATAGCTGAAAGAATGTTATGTTTACTTAATAAAGAATACGCAAATGCTTCCTCTGCCTGACTTTGAAGGTCTATCATAATCAAGATCCAGGCTCACTCTCATTTTTCTGATTTTACATGGTCATTTGATGCTTGGTACATCAGCCCATTGTAGAGAAAGCAATCCTTCAAAGTCAGGAAGAACTGGATTTGATTTCCACCTTCAACATCCAACAGCTATGTGAACTTTATAAATTTACTGAAATCTTTTGAATATCAGTGTCATAAGGTAGTCACCTCACAGAATTAATTAGAGTTGAATGAAAAAGCATACTATTGAACACCATAATCTCAGGGTTAACTTGGTGCTTACCACACAAGGGTCATTCCATATATACTAGCTCCTTCTGTCTTGCTCCAATAGTTTCTTTTCCTAAAAATCTCCTTATATTTATTTTACTTAATCAAATCTTCTATCATAAAGATATAGGTCAAATCTTATCTTTTCCTTGAAATTTTCCAAATGACGTGAAGTTTTCAACTACTGTACAACTTCCTATCTGTAGCACTCATTTAGGCATTTATCTATTTATTTTATTTTTTTATTTTTTTCTTTCAGGGTATTGTGAGGGTACAAACATTATGGTTTCATTTTACGTCTTTGCCTCACCAAAGTGCGGGTTAAAGTCATGCCCTTCCCCTCCTATAATGCTCCCCATGTCCTTTACTTGTGGATTTACACCCCCATCCCCCTAATCCCTGAAGAGTATTTCTGCCATGTGGTCACCCTAGTGTTGATCAATTAGTACCAATTTGATGGCGAGTACAAGTGGAGCCCATTCTTCCACTTTTGTGGTGCTTCACTTTGGATAATGGGCTTAAGTTTAATCCAGGAAAGTATGAGAGGTTCTAGATCACTGTTGTTTCTTATGATTGAATAATATTCCGTTGTAAACATATACCAAATTTTAATAATCCACTCATGGATTGACAGGCACTTGGGTTGTTTCCACATCCTTGCAATAGGGAATTGTGCTGCCATAAACATTCAGGTGCAGATGTCTTTATTGTAGAATGTTTTGTGCTCTTTTGGGTAGATACCTAATAGTGCTATTGCTGGATTGAATGGTATTTCTATTTTTAGCTCTCTGAGGTATTTCCAAATTCTTTTCCACAGAGGCTGCACTAATTTGCAGTCCCACCAACAGTGTAAGAGTGTTCCTGTCTCTCCACATCCTCACCAGCATTTGATGTTTTGGGATTTTTTGATAGAGGCCAGTCTCACCGGGGTTAGATGATATCTCATTGTGGTTTTGATTTGCATTTCTCTAATGATTAGAGATGTTGAGCATTTTTTTTATATGTTTGCTGGCCATTATTCTGTCTTCTTTTGAAAAGTTTCTGTTCATTTCCTTTGCCCATTGTTGATGGGGTTGTTTCATTTTTTCTTGTTGATTTTTTTGAGTTCTAGATAGATTCTGGTTATCAGCCCTTCATCAGATGTGTAAAGAGCAAATATTTTTTCCCATTCCGTGGTCTGTCTATTCACTCTAATGATAGTTTCCTTGGTAATGCAGAAGTTTTTAATTTGATTAGGTCCCACTTATTTATTTTTGTTGCTGTGGTGATTGCTTTGGGGTTCTTCTTCAAGAATTCCTTGCCTAGGCCAATGTCTGAAAGGGTCTTCCCAACATCTTCATTTAAAATTCTTAAGGTTTCATGCCTTAGGTTTAAGTCTGTTATCCATCTTGAATTGATTTTTGTGAGAGGTGAGAGGTGGGGGTCCAGTTCTAATCTTCTGCATGTAGCTATCCAGTTTACCCTGCTCCAATTGCTGGGCTGGAAATTGGTCTATTCAGATATTCTGTTACCTCTTGGGTGAACTTAGGGAGGTTGTATGCTTCCAGGAATTTGTCCATTTCCTCCTCATTATATAATAGGATTCTGTAGTAATCAAAAATAATGTTTTGTATTTCTGTGGTATCTGTTGTGACCTCCCCTTTTTCATTTCTGATTGAGTTTATAAGAGACCTATTCCCTTTGGATTCTAGTAACTCTAGCAAGAGGGGTGTCAATTTTGTTCATCTTTTCAAAAAACCAGCTTTTGGTATTGTTGATCTTCCATATAGTTCTCTTGTTCTCAATTTTGTTTAGTTCTGCTTTGATCTTAGTTATTTCTTTTCTTCTATTTGGATTAGGATTGGTTTGCTCTTCCTTTTCCAATTCCTTGATTCTATTTATTAGGTTGTCGATTTCTAAACTTTCTGTTTTTTGGATATGAGCATTTATTGCTATTAGTTTTTCTCTAAAGAATACTTTTGCTGTATCCCACAGGTTTTGATAGCTTGTTTCTCCATTATCATTTAGTTCAAAGAAGTTCTTGATTTCCCTCTGTATTTCCTCCTTGACCCAGTAGTTAGTCAACAATAGATTGTTTAATTTCCATGACTTTGTGAGGTGGTGAGTATTTCTGTTGGAATTGAACTCTAATTTTAAACCACTACTGTCCAAGAAAGTACACGGTATAATTTCTATTTTTCTGAATTTGTTGAGGTCTGATTTGTGGCCTAGCATGTGATCAATTTTGGAGAAAGTTCCGTGGGCTGATGAGAAGAATGTAAATTCGGCTTTCTTTGGGTAGAATGTTCTGTAGAGATCTGTCAGATCCTTTTGTTCGAGAGCTCTGTTTATGTCGATTATTTCTTTGCTTATTTTCTGTTTGGAAGATCTGTCCAGTTCATTCAGTGGAGTGTTGAAATCCCCTATTACCATGGTGTTATTGCTTATCATGTTGTTTAGATCAGACAAGGTTTCCTTTATGTAACTGGGAGCTTGTGTATTGGGTGCACAGATATTAAGGATTGTAAACTCTTCTTGTTGGATCTTCCCTTTCACCAATATATAGTGGCCATCTTTGTCCTTTTTTATTTTTGCTATTTTAAAGCTTATGTTATCTGAAACTAGTATAGCTACCCCTGCTTTCTTTTGACTTCCATTCACCTGGATGATAATTTTCCATCCCTTGACCTTTAGTCTGAAGGCATCTTTGTGGATTCGATGTGTTTCCTGTAGACAGCAGATACTAGGCTTGTGGATTTTTATCCACTCTGCCAGCCTGTATCTCTTCAGAGAACAGTTCAGGCCATTCACCTTTGTTGAGAGGATTGAGATTTGTGGTAGATTTCCATTCATGTGGTTGGGTGAAATCCTGTTGTTTTGTTTTGCTCCTTGAGCCATCATGAAGTCCCCGTTCTAGGCTTTAACTCTTGAATGATTTTACTTTGAAGAGTGTCTATTATGCTGTTCAGTGTGTAATGCAGGTCTGAGTACTTCCTGTAGGGCTGGTCTGATCTTTGCAAAATCCATCAGTGATTGCTTGTCTGGGAAGGATTTTATTACTCCCTCATAAATGAAGCTTAATTTTGCTGGATAAAGAATTCTGGGTTGGGCATTATTCTGTTTTAGTAGATTAAGGATAGGGACCCAGTCCCTTCTGGCTTGTAGGGTTTCAGATGAGAAATCAGCAGTTAGTCTGATCAGCTTTCCTTTATAGGTTATTTGTTGCTTTCATCTCGCTGCTTAAAGAATTGCTTCTTTCGTGTTTACTTTGGTCAGTCTAATAACTACATGATATGGTGATTGCCTTTTCACATTGAGTCTCCCAGGAGTTCTGTGTGCTTCTTGTATCTGGATATCCAGATTTCTGGTCAGGCCTTGCATATTTTCCTCCAGTATTCCATGAAATAAATTTTCCAGCCCTTGAGAATCTTCTTCTTCTCTCTCTGGAAGACCTATGATCCTAAGGTTCTGTTTCTTTACATAATCCCACATTTCTTGAAAGTTTTGGTTTTGTCTCTTGCTTCTGTGTTCTTTTTCTTCATCTTATTTGTTCAGCACATAGACATTATCTTCAAGCTCCAAGATTCTTTCCTCTGCATGATCCATTCTGTTCTGGAGGCTTTCCACTGTGTTTTGAAGTTCCTTGAATTCCTCCTTCATTGACAAGATTTCTGTTTGGTTTTTCCGTAGTATTTCAATTTCTTTGGAGAATTTTTCATTCAATTCCTGGATTGTTCTTGTGGTTTCTTTACGTTGGGATTCTATTTTCTCTTCAATTCCATTCAGATTCCTTACAATCCATAATTGGAATTCTTCCTCTGTCAGTTTAATCGTATCATGTACATTGGTATCAGTTGATGGAGATTGAATATTTTCTTTTGGAGGTGAGTTTTCTCTCTGATCTTTCATGTTTCCTGTGTTCTTTTGCTGATTCTTTCTCATCAGGCTACTTTGTCAAGGACTGGAGGTGCTATGACTGGTTTATGAACTTGATTTTGGGAGTCCAAAGGGATGTTCCTTGGCAGAGCTGAAGAGATGTGGCCTGGTCTTGTGCTGTCTTGGTGGGGTTTTAGCCTGTTGGGTTATCTCTGGCCTGTTGTCTGCTCCTTCTGCTTACAGAGATTAGTGAGTTTCTTTCCCTTGCTTAGATTCCCAGGAGTTGGGTCACTTTTGCGTGTGTGTGACTCCACTATCGACTACTTGGTTGAGGTGGAAGGTGCTGGGTTTAGCTATGAGGTTGCTCTCTCTTTTGTTACTTGTATTTTGCTTGGAGGAGTCAGTTGTCGAGGTATTCCAGAACCTTTGTATTGAGCTCTAAAACCCCAAATGGGACATACCAGAGCCTGAGTCTTTGGGAAATGTTTTGCCACTCCCAAGGGCTACTTGAGTCTTGTTACCACTTTAGATGTGGTGAGAAGAGCAGCAGGAATTGGTGTGCCTGAGACAGTATACTTTAGAAATTGCTTGATCTGTAGCTAGGAGAGAGCTGCTAATATGTTATGCAGGGCTCATTAGGCACTCTTGCAGAGGAATTCCTGATGGGTGTGTCAGTTGGTGCAATTTCTAAGGACTCTGGTCAAGATTTTCCTTCCCAGACCACTAGCCCCTGAGATGACAACAGCCTGGGCACCAAGGGCAAGCTTTTTTGTTATGGTCTTGTCAGGTGTTCAAAACTGATCAGCTGTATCACGTCAACAAACTGTCCCCTTTTGCTTAGATCCAAGGTCGTACAGATTCAGACTAGACCTAGGGGAAAGTATTTTTTCTCCTTTCTTCCTACCTTCAGGAGTGGACTCTGTCCTGCAGGGCTGTGGGAGGGGTGTTGGCTGAGACTGCCACAAGGCCCAGCCTAGAAGACGTCTTCTCTCATTTCTTTCCTCCTCTGAGAGCGGGTTTTGACCAGCCAGAGGGGGAGATAACCCCCGAGACTGGGGGAAGGGCCCTTCCTGGGCCTACCTGGCATCTCAGCTTAGGAAGTGGTGACCCTTATTATTCCACCCCTTCAAGGGCAGGGTCGTCTAGTTGGTAAGAAGTACACACTTCAGGGCTGCTAGAGAAGCCCTGCCTAAGGCCCCTGAGGCACCCAGACCAGAAAGCAGCGTGTCCCACTATTCCTCCCCAGGAGATGTGGGGTCAGTCCCTTTTGTACGCAATATCAGTGGTCTGATCACAGTCAAGGGTCATCCACCACCCCTACAGGGTCACAGTCCAGAGAACAGCTTCCCTTGTTCCTCCACACTACCAAGGGTGGGGAACCGATTCTTTGGAAGGAGGTGCCAATTACTAAGTCACAGAGAAAAGGAGGCTGCAGGACCCCGCTGGGAAAACAGCCTCCTTCACTCTCTACTCAGCCCTTCCCGTTATGGAGTCTATCTGTTTGGTTGGCATCTCTGGCTACCAAGCCGCAACAAAGAGGTGACCATGTGTCTCAGCTTGAAGAGCGGCCACCTTGGTCACTAGACACTGTTAGAGGTGCATGCTGTCTCTTTGGTGCAAAATAGCCCAGCTGTGGAGATTCAACAATCGGGTTGCTGTGGTCGTGGGTTTCAGATATACACACACACATATACACACTCACAGAAAGACAGTAAAAAGGAAGAAGAAAAGAAAGAGAAGGAAAGAAAGAAAAAAATGTATATATATATATACAAAAAATAAAAAAAATAAAAATTAAGAGAAATATGTATACAGAAAAAAAAAGAAATACAAAAAATTAAAAAAAAAAAAGCGACCCCTTTACTCCACCTACAGGCAGAGGCAGGCCCTTTGGCATGGTGCGTGGGGGGGTCGAGTTGCCTGGGAGAGGGGGTGGTTATGTCATCCGGGATCACGGCTCTACAAGCGGTCTCCTTCAGTTCACCTACTCCTTGGCACACAGCACCAGCGACTGAATGGAACAGGGCTGCCGGAGACTGCCTGGTAACTCAGCAGAAATATCGATCTTTCTCTCTTTTCCGCCCTTTCGAAGGCGGGGCTTGAGTCAGCGGCTGGGACCAACTGTCTGCAGATTCGGGAGAAAAAGTGGCTTCTCGCGTTACTCTCTTCCTCATAGGGTGTGACCAGCTCTGCCGTGAGGCAGCAGCAATGACTCAGGCCGTTGCCTGGGCAACAAGCCCTGGCGGATCCAGGCTTTGGGCTCCCCAAATGCGGCTGCCCACTCACTGCGAGTCAGCGCTGGAGCCGACTGCACCTGGCCAGCATCAGGAGCCGGCGCCCACCGCTGCTGTCTCCTGGAGCTGCCTCCCAGAGCCGGCTGAGACCGTCGCCCCCACCCAACACATGGCGACTCTGGACAGATCAGCGGGAGGACTCTGTGCTCTGTCCCTCCCAGTGCCTGCCAAACTTTCAGCGATTTCCACTGGCAGAGCCTCTTTTATGGTGTTCCCCTCCCCCGATCTGGTCCTGGCAGTCTCCCGTGGCAAGAAGCCTGTCTCCAAACACTCCCCTGTGGGCTCGGGCAGCGTCCAATCCCGGAAGCGCCCGCTTGGGTCAGTCTCTCCCCTCTGATGCTGACCCAGCGCCGCACAACGACTAATTCAGAATGGTCCCCACTCCTGTCTCCACTCCCCACCACTTGTCGGTCAGTGCTACCACTTCGCACTGACTTCTGGCACTTCCCTGCCTGCATGGGAGTGGGGTTTGGTACAGGAAGATCGCCTTCCTGTGGGTCAGATCTCACTGCTCAGGCCAGCCCGCCGATGGGCGCGGCCATCCCACGCTGCACTCCCCACTGTTTGTCCTGCACTCTCTGGTATTTGCGGTCGCTTCTCCACTTCACCTTTTTTTTCCGCAGCACTGCTTGTCCCTCGCTGCTTCTCTGTAGATTCACGAAGCTGTTCCTGTGGGAGAGCGCCTCACTCACGTGCGGCTGTCCATGTTCTTCACCTCCCACTCCGGGAGCAAAGAGTTAGGAGGTCACCCCTAATCCGCCATTTTCAACTCTCCCCCTATCTATTTATTTTTAAATGATCATTAATTATTTTATGTATTATGTCATTTCCTTGTTGGAATATTATCATTATGAACATAGAAAACCTTCATACCATTCAACATTTGAGTGCCAACTACTATTTTCCAGCTGCTGGCTTAGAAATTGGTAATACAAAGATTAATAAGACACTGTTGGTACCTTCAAGATAGTCACAGCCTGTTGGGGAAGATAATCATGATATGTTCAAAATATGGAGTGATGCAGGACATTGATCCAGACCATGGTAAGGGTAGGGGGAGGGGAAGTTCTTTAGGAAAGATTAAACTGTAACCTTACTTTGAAGAATGTATTGGATTTAGCAAGGCAAACAGTTGAAGCCAAAAAATATCAAAGAATGTACAAAAAGGAGAAAAAGAATGAATACTGTTAGAAAAACTGTAACTAATTCACCACTAGAGGATAGAGTAAGAGAGGATAGTATAGGAAATGAGGCTGGATAAGCCAAACAAGGCATCATTATAAAAAGCCTTGTATATTATCCAAAGGGTTAAGAATTTATCTTAAACCCAGTGGGGATATATTGAAGGAATTCAGCCAGACAGAACTACATGTATCAACAAGAATGACAACACGAATAATCACAATAATAGAAGCAATCAAATATTGAGCACTATTTATTTGCAAGGCACTGTACTATATAGATTACTCATTTAATTCTCAAGACAATGATCTGATATAGGCATTTTAATCCCAATTTACCAAAGAGGAAATTGAAGCTTAGAGAGATTAAACAACTTGCCCAAAGTTACAGGTAGTAAGCACTGGAACTAGTTATAAATCCAGATCTGTCTCTTTCAGGAGCCCACAGTCTTAACCACAATGTTCAGATTTATGTTTTCAAAAGATCACTTTAGCAGCAGTGTGGAGAATTGATTGAAAGGGGCCAAGCTTAGAGGCAAAGACTCCATTTAGAAGACTGTTGAAGAAATGGAATTTTAAAAGGTTGAGAGCCCACACTCAGGTAGAGAGAAAGAGATGGATCTAAGAAATTTAAAGGAGATTTAGTAGGCAAGCATTGGTAACTGGTTGGATGTAGGAGATAAGCAGGAGAAATCAAAGTAATGACCAAATCACTGGGTTGACAGTTGTGTGATCAACATAGGATATTTGGGACGGAAGAATGAGGAGATGTTAAAATTAATCTGGGGCAATGTTGACACTGTGGCACTTACAGAAAATTCATATGGAACTTGAAATCTAGAGGGAGACGTGGCAGGCCTCATAATATGGATTGTAGATATGGCCATGGTGCCAGAAAAAACAAAAACTCAGCTAGGGACAATCTATAGAGTAAATGGAATAGTGAGATGAGGATATAAAGTTAGAAACATCAGTATAGGAGTATATTTTGGATACTAGATGACAATTTAACAAAAAAGACTGAGAAGGAACTTCCACAGGATTATTAATATGACAAGAATAGCTTAAAGAAAGAGAGTTGTAACCAGTCTGTAGAATTGTAAATAGTGACAAAAGCCACAGAGAATAACCATTTAGTTCTGCATGGAAGAATGATGGATGATTTTTTTATTATTCTTTCTAAGTTATGGTAGATTAGTTTTTAAAAATAAACCTATTTTTAAATTACAGATAAAAGTTAAACATTTTTTATAAAATTTAGCAACAAGCTGACCATTGGTGATTATGCAAGAACAGGTTTGTTGGAGGGCATTGAAGTGAAATGACACAGTGCGATTCCTGGAGACAGTGAAGAGGAAAACAAAGCACATTTCTTTTTTAAATAAATAACTAGAAAGGAAGGAGAGAGACAAAGTAAAAGACTGTCAAGTATCAAAAGAGTAGGTTTTGTGTTTAAGATGGAAAATACTTGAACATGATTATATTGTTAAAGAATACAAAAAAGTCTGCCAGGTATAAAAAACAAAGCAGGATCTATCTCTTTGCCAGTCAAGAAAGAGCAGCATCACTCAAGAAATGTATTTCAATGAATCTTCCCTGCCTGAAAGTAGAAGAACTATATGTAAGGGTAGAAAGGGGAGTTTATTACACACTAGGAGGAATTCAAAGAATGAGGAGAACATTATAAAACCTCCCTTGGGTCTGGTCATGCTCTGTTACATGTTACAAGAGTGTAGGCATGGGGGAAAAGGTTCTATCAAACTCAGAGTCACATAGGAACACTTTCCTATGAGCATGCTCAGATTTGGCAAATTTTTCTTTAACACTATGCTGATGGGAAAGAGTTATAAGATGTAAGGAAGTAGAATACAAGGCAGAAAGAAGAGATAACTAATGAAGTCGGATCCTTGGACAAATACTTTTTAACAGGTTGGAATGGAAGTTGAGAAATTTTCTACCTGATAGCCTCTATTTTCTCTATAAAGTAAGAAATTAAACTTTTCATTGGAAATAAGGAAAATACAGTCAAACAGTAGGTCTGATGAGCCTGGAGTGACCAACTCATTCCAGCTTGCCTGGGACTCACCCAGGTTTAGAACATAAAGTCCACGTCTTGGGAATCTTGTCAGTATTGGTCAAACCAGGACATTGGCCACCCTGAATAACAGCATGGTTAATTGTAGTTGTTGAGGAGACTGAAGAAATAAATAATTAGAACCTAACCAAGGCTGCAGAACAGAAATTTGTAATGATTCCAAACTGTATAGTCCTGTGACTTAGCGATGTTCCGTGCTCAGGTATGTTTCAATATGTCTAAAATGATGGGGCAAAAAGTTTAATAGTTTTATGATTACAGCCTCTATCAATAAAGATCTCTATTATTTTAAATTTTTGTGCTTTCTAGAAGAGGAGGTGAAATAAGCTGGAGCAGTCAGGGGGAAAAAAAACTAGACACAAGTTCTAGTGTTCAATGGCTGGAGGTACAGGGAAAAAATGCTCAGCATCACTAATTATTTGGGAAAAGCAAATTAAAGCCACAATGAGGTATTACTTCACACCTGTTAGAATGGCTTTTATCAAAAAGATGAAAGACAACAAGTGTCGGTGCGGTTGAGGAGAAAAGGGAACTCTTGCACATTGTTGGGAATGTAAATTAGTACAGCCATTATGGAAAACAATATGGAAGTTCTTTAAAAAACTAAAAATATAACTATCACGTGATCTAGTAATCCCAATTCTTAGTATATATATATCCCCCAAAACATGAAATCAATATGTTGAGGGGATATCTGTGCTTCCATCTTCATTGTAGCATGACTCACAATAGCCAAGATATGGAATCAACATAAATATCCATCAATAACCAAATTGATAAAGAAAATGTGACATATATACACAATGGAATACTATTAGGTTTTTTAAAAGGGAGAAATTCTGTCATTTGGAACAACATGGATGAACCTTGGAGGACATTATGCTAAGTGAAATAAGACAGGCACAGAAAGACAACTATTGCATGATCTCAATTATATGTGGAATCTGTAATATTAATAGTTGAACTCATAGAAAGAGAAAAATAGAATGGTAGTTAGTTACAGGAGGCTGGGGGAAGTGAGAAAGGAGAGATGAAAGTTGTTGATCAAAAGGTACAAAGCTTCAGATAGATAGGAGAAATAGGTTTTGAGATCTATTGCATAGCAGGGTAACTATAGTCAATAAAAATGTGTATTTCAGAATAACTAAGAATAAAATTCAAACATCTCACCATAAAAAATGATAAGTAAGTGAGGTGATGAATATGTTAGTTAGCTTGATTTAATCATTCAATATTGTAAACACATATAAAACCATAGCATTGTTCCTCATAAATGCATATAATTATAATTTGTCAATTAAAATAATACTACTAATGATTTTTAAAAAGAAGTTCTGGTATTTGATCTTTTCTGAAGGGGCAAGTTCACATGGGCCTCTCTGATGCCACGTTTGTCTTAAAATAGCAATTTAACTTTTCTATGATAAGTTACTTTTTTTTTTCTTTCCATAGGAAGCACAACCAGGTGAGGCCAATTTTGAAGATTCAAATACTATCATGCTATTGCCAGCAGAGTAGATAGAGAACAAAAAACAAATCTTTCTTTGTTTCTAATTCCAGATCCAAAATCAGAGAGACGTATTAGCAGAAAGGCATACATTTCAAGATAGACGTGTGCATCTCTAAATCAAAACTACTTGAGGTCACTAGGCATGGCTTTGAAATCTGGCCGTGTGTCAGAATCACCTATGGAGCTTGTTAAAATTACAGGTGCCCAGGCATACCCCAGACTTCCTGCAGAATCCCAGGGGGCGAGGCCTCAGAATCAATATTTGCAGCGGGCTTCCCAAAGCATTTCTGGTGCACCACCAGCTTCATCATCCAGAGGTCTAGGGCAAGACCTGAAACTATATACAACATTTGGAAGCTGCATTCAGAGCTCTAAGAAAGTTTCTATCCCTAGAGACAGTCCATTCCTAAGTAAAAAATAAGTTAGATCCATGCTTAAACCTAACTGGGAATAGATTTCTTTCTCCCCCCCTCCTTTTTTTTTTTTTTTTTACAATGGGTTTTCATTTTCTCATACGTAACTGATCAACACTATTTTTAGTTTTGCTCTTTTGGTGGCAAAGAATAAAGGCTAATTCAATCTGCTTTGAGAAGATGGGAGTTTATTTTAGGAATACATGTGGACCAGACATGGAACTAGATAACACTGAGGAACTAAATCTAAGGCAGCTCTGGGAACCACAGGATTGCTCTCTCGCGGCATCTCTCCTTCTCCCTGCAGGGAAGTAAGGCAGAGAGGAAGGACTATGTGGTACAAACGTGGCCCCCTAGAAACAAAGGCTGGAAATGGGCAGTTTTCATTAGAAAGAGAAGTGGGTAGTGAGGTACCATGGGCCTTTCTAGTACAAATACCTATGCTGATTTTTGCTAAGTATTTCTTTTATGGTATGTAATAGATAACTAAATCATGTTTTCCCTGTATATTTTCAAAAATACTTGAAGACTGGATTCTATTTATTTTTTCCCCTAAATCTTCCTCTGACTCACTTTACTACATATGCATCATTCCTGCTGGTGCAGTGAGAGCTCTTTTAACGAGGCCTTAAAAAAATTCCCCATTCAAGAGACTATACTTATGCAATTCAAACTACTTGAGTGCCTGAAGCATATGCCCAGGTAGATTGTAAAGTACTGGAATGCAGGTACCTCTACCATTTTTCCTCAATACACATCTGCAGGGCCTAGGAGAGCTCTGAACACACATTAGACATGCTCAAAGGATATTAGAAATGATAAAGGATGCCTGTAGAGATGAACTGACCCACTGGTTAACCATGAAGGGCGAATATAAACCAAGTCTTCTGCCTGTCTAATACCTTCCTACTCCAAATTACCTATGGAACCAAAAACTGATTTAGATAAAACTTCAAACTTATAGGGCTTGGATAAAATCATATAATATTTGTAGATTAGAAGATAAACAAATTTTAATACAATATTATTTGATTCAAACATTCTGAAATACATTTAAAAGTAAATATTTTTGTTTGGCTTGTTAAATGACTGAAAATTTATAAGCCTAAGTGATTTTAAACTACTTACGGATTAATATACAATGTATTGGCTTGTTCTTTAAACATTTCCTTTTAAACTGATATTGCTTGCATCTATTTATGGCACTGTTTTTCCCCCTAATATTCTCAGAAAACCAAATAATATTACCAAATTCATCCTAAACTCATTCCTTCAACAAATTATTATTCCAGGTTTATGAATGAGACGTGACAATGATGACTATGGTCTGAGCCCTGAAGGTACTCACCATTTGTTGAGGAAACAAAACACATAAACAGGTAATACAGTATAATGTGAAAAGTGCAATGCTGGATACCCACTGGTATTATGCCAGCACTGCAGAGGGGACACATGCCCCAACCTGCAGAAGTCAGAGAAACTTTCCAGAAGTATATAGTGTGGAGTTGAATCACACGATTTGTCTGTGCTCTAACCTTAACATGTGCCTATGACCATCAGCTAGTCCTAGTAAATGCATCTTGACTCCATAAACTTCTATCTCAATTGCAGGCACTCGAGTCTAAAACACCATCGTTTCTCACCTAGACTACAACAATAGCCTCCTGCCAATTTTCCCCACTCCTATTCTTTATTTCTGTACATTTAATTTCCATATGGCATCTAGAATAATAAATCAGATGATGTTACATTTCTGTTTAATTCTTTTGTGACTTCCCATCACATTTCAAGGAGTGACCAAACATCTTCCTACAGCTGAAAATCTCCTGCATGATCTGAGTCCCTTTCTGCCTCTTCAGTCTCAGCTCATTCCACTTTCCTCCCTCAGCACACCTCAGGGCCACTGACATTCTTTCAGTTTCTCAAACACGAGTTCTACACCCCTTCAGGGCTTTTGCACATTCTATTTTCTCTGTTTGGAACACTCTTTCTCCTCTTAGCCACTTCTTTCCTTGTCTGGCTACTTTTCATTAATTTTTCAGGTCTGAAGTTAAATATCTCTTCTTCAGAGATTTTTGATGATCTAAAACAGACCTCTTTTGTTTTTTATTTTTCACTCTGTCCCTTGTTTATACCTTTGTAGCACCTATTACAAGTTGAAGTATTATGTTAATGGCTTGTTTACTATTTACTGCCTGTCTCCTTGCTAGGTTATAGTTTGCTCCATAAAGACTCAGACCAGGTCTATTTTATTCATCAATGTATACCTGGCACCTAGAAGAATGTGGCCTCAGAACTAGGCATTCCTTAAGTGTTTGTTGCATGAACGAATAAATACATGCACTCTGTGATTTAGCAAATGGAAACTACTCACGGTTTTTCAATTGACTACAATCATGTTCTCAGGTATCTAGAGAATTCCTTCCACACAGCCACTAACTGTGCTTATAGTTGGAACCATTTCAATATTCCTCTTCCTTCATTAATTCTTCCCTAATTTCTCTAACATGATTCGTCACTCCTTCTTACGAACATGTATAAGGACTTTTGCTTCTCTTGGACCAAATGTGTGCATTTTATGTTTTTTATAGTTGTCCTACCTCCCTTAAAGCCAGAAACCATGCCTAGTCACATCATATCTACCATACGACTAGGTTATGTTCACTAAGGGTGAACATAAAGGCAATGAGTAAATCAATTAATAAAATAATTTTTGAATAGTTTAGAAAGAGAGGTTTTAGGTAATAGAATTTAAAGATGGAGCCTGAATAAGGCTCTGGAATCTCTTATGGTATGTCTTACATGAGTTTGTCACCTCTTATTTTTTGTATTCACTCCTAACGTTGTTATCTTTATCACTGTGTCCTTTCTCAGTGAGGCTGTCAAAGCCCAGCTGGGCTGGTCAGCAAGATGTTTGTGTTGCTGTGACACTTTGTCAGCAATGACACTCCCTGTATCTGCCATAAAAAAAAAAAAAATCGGAGTTTTTTTATGGAAAGGAGAACTATGTAAGAATAATATGAAGCAATTATTTTCAAGAAGAATTTTTTGCAATATTTGGGAACATCCCAAGACAGATAAGATTGTTTGAATTTCTCCCACAACTTCTACATAATTTTTTTATCCCACAAACACTAAACTCAAACCCACATTCCAAAAACTGGAGATGCTAAGAGATATTAGCTTCAGCATTAACAGAAACCTCAAAAAAGAACTTTAATTAAAGAATCCTATAGCAATAAGCTATGTACACATGTTCTCAATATAATTCACCTACCACACACTTTACATCTTAAAATCCAATTTAAATAACTTAGGTTTCATGAAATAAAAATGGTAGTCACAGTTATTTATAGCACAATGAAAGTTGTTAACAGTCTAAAATATGACAATGACCTTTACATTATCCCATAGTACTACCCAGAAAAGGTAATTTATTTCATATCCTATTGAATATAGAAGCCATATTCAGATACGTGTAGTTTAAGTGGTAAAATTGCAGAAAATTATACATACAACATGATCGCTTTTTTCCCTACTCTGAGAAAACCACCTCAACACCTTCAAATTCTGTAAAATTACTGCTCTTTTAGAATCAATGGTTTCCAAATTTATCATAAGCTGTCAAATTCTGCAAAGGTTTGTGATTATTTTATGGTTAATACATATTTTGGGAGGACCACTAAATTTAACATAAACTATGAGTGGTGTCACACTGGCCCTAAATAAACACCATACAATAGCATCAATCTAGCCTTACTCTATTGAGAGGAGGGAGGAAAGACAGGTAAGGGAGTGAGGGAAAGTACCCCCAATGAAACCATCATTAAAAATAGCCTCAAGGAACACCTGATCCACCACTGACAATTCCCAGCCCCTTAGGGGTTTTCATCTCTAGATGCTATATTCTCTAATTTATTATTAATAACTATACCATGCTATACACTTTCCTTCACATTTCTTTAGAATTGTGATTTGTGATAGGTCTTCCATAATTCTGAGTTTGAACAAATCTCCCCACTAATCCTTTACAATTTTCATGATTGTATAAACTTTGATCTTTCCCATTCATCAGCATTTGACTTTTCAGACTTGAGTTCAATATTTCTAGTTCATCATTTTGCAGAGTTTAAGAATTGCTATTTCCCTGACCATTTAAATTGCCCTTCCTGTGAACTTCCTAGCTTTCATAGTGCGTTAGTTGGTGCCCTTTTTAACTCTGTCAAAGCCAGGTGATTCCTGGTATTTGGAATCTAAGATTGTTAACATGCTGACATTTAAAGATTTATACAGTTTCCAACAGATGCACAAATCAATGAGGAATCACATCAGATCTGAGAAATTGTAAATTAAAAGTAATCCAGGGCTCTGTACCTATGCAGCCTGCTAATATCTACCTGTTGGTCTAGCTCATATGAGTCAAAACACCTGTCTACCTAAAAATATCTCTTCTACTTGCCAAATATTGTTTCTGAAATTCCCAACGTTATAACCACTCCTTGAAATGCAAACAATTTGCCTATCTAGGAGAGAAAGCCTGTTAATACATTGTGATCTGATTAGAGGACAATATATCCTTCAACTGGAGAGACTGGTGTGTCAGACAGGTAGAATTTGATGGGGGTGGGGCATGTGTCAAGAAATATCTGAGTTTAAGACAATATATGCAAAAGTAAGTCTAGGTGGGATTTTCAGGAGATAATGAATAGTCAGGTGCAAGCATCCAGCAAACAGAGCCTCGAAGGTGAGCACCTAAAAAAGGGGAAAAAAAAATTTATAGAAGCAGATGCTAGTAAGTTGAAAATTAGCCCAAAATAAAAATTTGCACTTAATTCAAATGGCACAGTTGTATGAGAGACAAGTTACAATCTGTAAAATAAGACATTAAGCATAAATACAAATGATACTTTAATCTTGATGGTTAACTTTTATGAACTGATAACATTAAAATATTGACAAGGTATATCTTTAATTTAAAAATATACAAATGAATTCTTAAGAAAAATACTTATTAAAAATTAGACATTATTAAACAAAGATATGGAAATTAAGACAAGAATAGATGACATTTTTACCTATCAAAATGGCAAAGATTAAAAAATGTAACCCTGATCACATCCTAGGCCACAAAACAGATTTCAACAAATTTAAAAAAATAGAAATTATACCATGTATCTTTTCAGGCCACAGTGGAATAAAATTAGAAATCAATTCCAACAGAAACACTTATCTCTACACAAAGTCATGCAAATTGAACAACCTGTTGCTGAATGATTGTTGGGTCAAAGAGGAGATTCAGATGGAAATCAAAAGATCCTTTGAACTAAATGATAATGGGGACACAAGTTATCAAAATTGTGGGAAGCAGCAAAAACTGTCCTGAGAGGAAAACTCATAGCCTTAAATGCCCACATCCAAAAGACAGAAAGATCACAAATCAGCAATCTGATGAATCATCTCAAGGAACTGAAAAAGAGCAAATCAATCCTAAACTCAGCAGAAGAAAAGAAATAACCAATATCAGAGCAGAACTGAATAAAATCAAGAATAAAAGAATTATACAGAACATTAATGAAATAAAAAGTTGGTTCTTTGAAAGATAAACAAAATTGACAGGCCTCTTGATAGATAGACCAGAAGCAGAAAGGAAAGGACTTTAATAAGCTCAATTAGAAATGAAAAATGAGAAGTCACAACTGATATCATAGAAATACAAAACATCATCTTTGAATACTATGAAAATTTCTATGCCCATAAACTTGAAAACACGAAGGAAATGGATGAATTCTTAGAAACACACAACCTCAGTAAGCTCAATCAGGAAGAAATAGAAATCCTGAACAGACCAATACCAAGCACTGAAATTGTAGCAGCAATAAAGAATCTTCCAACAAAAATTCCCGGACCAGACAGTTTCACATCCAAAATTTCCCAAACGTACAAAGAAGAACTGAGACCTATACTGCAGAAATTATTCCATAACATTGAGATTAAAAAATGTAATCCTAAATGCAGCAGCAATAAAGCTGGTAGAAATATAAATTGGCACAAACTTTCTAGTAAATACTTTGGCAATATGTACCAAGGCCCTAAGTAATATCATATCCTCAGAGGAGAGTCCATTTTTAGAAATCTCTTCTTAGGAAATAACCAAAGAGGCAAAAAAGAATTTGTTACCAGCATTATTTGTAGCAAGAAAAACTAAAAAATAGATATAGTTATATAGACATATTTAAATGGTTAGATAAATTGTGATTGAAATATAAAAATAATACTGTACAGCTATTAGAAATCATCTTTATAAATATATAATGATATGGGAAAATATAAAAGTTATGAATCTTAAGAAGAAAGGGATGGAAGTAAATATTAAATATTATATGAGATTTTTTTCTGGGTAATAGGATGATACTTGATTTTTTTGTACTTTCTCTTCTATACTTTTCTGTATTTTCTACAAAATGATATAGTCTTAGTATATGAGGGGGGAGAATAGCACACTTTTAAGACAAATAAGACTCTAGAGGTGAACTTCTTATGCCTTACTATAATTACTAAGTATGTTCAATCAAGTAGAATCCAGATGGAAAATGGAAAACAAGGCACATGAAGACAGTGTCAGTGTACAACTCTTCTCCATAGCCTTTAGATCACCTGAAACACAATTGCCTCAATTACCTAATTTTACTATCTAATAATTTTGAATGCTGAATGTATGAATTCTGAAATACATGTCTCTCTTAGAAAACAAAAAATTCAAAGAATATTAACTAGCATTTATTGAACACTAAGTGTTTTACCTGTATTAATTTATCCTCATAATCTTATTTCTACAGATGAGGAAACTGAGCACCAAAGAGGCTAAACAGCACATGATTGCCAAAAAATAATGAATAGCACATAACTATCAAGTAACAGAACCAAAATGGGCTTCAGAGCATGTGCTTTTTATTCACTAACCTAGTCCACATCTCTGGCAGGATCATGGCTTTTGAAGCTTCTAAATTAGTAGTCCTTTGTTTTGATGGACTCTGTTAAGTGAAATAGGCAGTGATTTATTTTTGACCTACTTATTTTTCTGTGACAAAATCCATCAAGGCTGCAGATTACCTGTTCCCTGGTCCCTGAGATAATCATTTAGCCCATATCACTTCCATCAGAAGTTTACAAGTAAGGGAATATGGGGAGGAGGTAGAAAAGGGACACAAAAGGGAGATATTATTATCAGCTAGTTTTTGAACTAGTTTTAGGTGATTGTAGCAGTCAGTTTTTTCCTTGAGTTTGCAGACAGATAAGGGTGATTGGCTTCTCTAGGAGACCATGCACAAAGACAAGACAGAAGATTGCTTGCATATCATCACCTAGTCTAAGGGCAAGAGTCTAGGATTCAGGATATAGCTAAAATTTTAATAAAACACGTATTCCTTGAGTATCTTCAATGTTATGGTTGGTTTACAATTTTTGAATTCTAAAACCATCTGGTTTGCTTTGTCTTCCAACTGGACAAAACAAAACTTTCCTATAACCAAGAATCTGCCATTTTATGGCTTTATAAAAATTTAGTTGTCAACAAATTCTCCATCAAAGGCTCTCCTCAACCATTCTACTGCACTTCTAAATAAATCAGAAGAGCATTCTACTTCAAATAAAAAGCAGATTGAATATATAATAAATTCCTTCTTTTATGACAATTTTCCCTGGAGCTGTGTTTATTAATACCACTGAGATACTGCAAACTTTTGTTGCAAGATCAAAAAATAGAAGAGTTGATACGATGACCATATAAAGCTTTTTCTCCCTTGTTTGAAATTAAAGGAAAAAATGTTGTGATATTTAAAAAGTAAAATAAGAGAGATAGAACAACTGGCTAATCAATTATTTAAGAGAAAGCTCATAGTGTCCTTTCCTCATGCCTTTCAAAACAGAATAAAAAAAGAAGAAAAGAAAAACAAGTGAATAAAATTCTAATTGGATTAAAGATGTAAATTGAAAAAACAAAACCACAAAAAATGAAAAAATATGGGCACATTATTTTATAATCTTGAGGTACAGAAGCCTGTCCTAAGTATTATACCAACCCAGAAGCCATAAAGAAGAAGATTATTTTACTACAAACAAATAAAATTTTATATTACAACAAAGTCAAACTACAAAGAACAAACCATAAAAAATAATATTTAAAATACCTTTTTAAGACCACTTAACAGTAGAATTGGGAAAAGTAGGATGGAGGAAACTGACTTTCACATTTTACTATTAACCTTTTGAAATGAAAATAATTTTTATAGCAAGCATGTATTTTTCTTAAAATTCAGAAGGAAGGAGAAAAGAGGTAAAAAAAAAAAAAGGAGGAGTGTAGAAAAAGTAATTTTAAAAAATACCATATTTTCCATAACTATTAAGCCTGTCATACATAGTCTAATATCCTCAGCCATCTAATAAGATGTCCTAAGAGGACACAATGATTTCCAGGTGCAACTATATCTGAAGTCAATCAGCAGTCACCAAATTTGGTACTATTGATATTCAGAAGTTAGATACATGTCGGTTTTTAGAATTTAAACTGGGAACCAAATATTTTCACTCCTTCTGCTAGTCAAAGTTTATGTCAAATCTCTGTCATAGAGATGCATTGGCATAAACTATTGCAATTTGGAGTTACATAGAGTAAACAAGCTTCTTTCAATTTGTAAACTAAGGTTTCCCCATAACAATGTCTTTTTTTTTTTCCACTTTGTGAGAAATTAATCTCAGATTACACCTCTCTGAAAAACAGTTGGATTACAGAATTCAGAACCAATGTTGAAAAGGCAACAAATACTTGAAAGAATTAAATTTCATATAGACCTACAGAATTTGTAATCTCAGATCAGATCATAGTCCAAATATTGTAAACAGAGTATATCAATTACAATGATGGCTTCACAAGGAAGTATAAAGAAATCAGTTCTAATAACAAAAGTCATTCTTTTTAAAATTTTCCTCTTCTTCTCTGCCTACTTTTTCTACTGTTCTTGTGAATAGACAGTATTATGTTTTCAAAACAAACAACAAAAGGGGAACACTCAGTTTTACAAATGATTTTTCAAGTTTGTGAATTTATCTTAACTCTTATAAAAGGTATAAAAATCAATTCACATTTTGATGTATATAAAACTCATATTTATTTTTAAAGTATAATTATATGAAACCAAGATTGTTTTGGATAATCCTCGATCTGTGGTCCACAGATCAATGCTTATTTCTTCTTGGTTTAATAAGTATGTATTAATATTCTAAATTTCAACTTTACCAAGGGACATTTCATGTTTAAAGTGGATATAAGAGATATTAAGAAAAAACAGTGTGAGGATTGGGTTAGCTATGTAAATAAACCAATTTTAAAGGGCTAATTTTATAATACTACTGCATCATCAAATTTTGGTTACACTAAAACAAGATTTCTAACTAAAGTGGCTTTAATATCTTAAAATGTATCCCAATGACAAGTATCTAGTATCCGTACTTCTTCTTTGGAAGGAATGAAAAAGATTGTTGACGAGCTCCTTGTTTAGAAGAACAAGAAAATCCAATTCAATTCAAACAAGAAAATTTAGATTAAAAGCTGAAATACCCCATCCCTTGACATGGCAGCTGATCAAATGTAAGATTTTGGTTGGAATTGTTTTTTCCACTCTGTTGGAAAGTGTCTAACATTGTAACTGACACTTCCTTTGAACTCTTGCCCAGAATTGGATTGTTAAAAAAAAAAAAAAAAAAAATTGATGGGGAGGCACCACTGACTTTGAATATTTTTCCTTGGAGACTATACAACATGTTGAGTTTTTTTGCAAGGGAATTTCTTTGCTTAGACCAGGGTTCATTGATCACCTTACTTACAAAATTGTTGACACCAGGAAAAAGCCATCAAATGATGCAAACTTTCTGACACTGGTGAAAGCCATCGGTCCAATCACATGTTTGAATTGACTGATTAAATACATCAAGCTCTTCTGTCTGTTTATGCTTAGAGTCACAAATTTAGACCAACAAAATACCCTATTTCATAATTCATTGATAATGTATTATAATTAAAATTAATATCAAGAACTTTGGTAGGAGATGATTTCTTTCCTGGAAGAGTTTTGACTGTATAACCCACCAGCATTCTAACTTTCCTCAGCTGTCCTGATGTGGATTCATGAGAGGAAAGGGGAAAAGGTATTTTCAGGGATGTTCCTGCACATAGAGTTATCCTCAATCTTGATGCTTCTCTAGATTAACTTAGTCCAGTTTTCCAAATAAATGTATTTCATTCTAACCATAAACATTTCCCCACCCTTTCAAGTTGGCCATATTAGTCCCTTCAACTGAATAAGGGCTAATTGCACTTATGGGATATCCCTCCTAAAGTATAAAAACATTTGACTCTCAGGTTGGGGTAGGTTTACTATAAAAGCACATGCAGGTTTGCTCTGAGAAATTGCTGGCAGTGGCTTTTTAAGATGGTATATTTTAAGTGTTCTCACCACAAAAAAATGATAAGTATGTGAGGTAATGCACATGTTAATTAGCTTGATTTAGCCATTCCACAATGAAATTTGAAATATATACATATTTTAAAACATCACATTGTATACCATAAATATGTGCATTTTTGTAAATTAAAAACATAGACAATAATAAAAATAAAATTCAATCCCAGTAGTGTAATGAAAAAAAGATGTTTTTTGTTGAGGGATGAAAGGAGGCTTCAAACTACATGTTCCTGTATTTTAGGGGAGAAGAGAATCATTTATTGTTCATCAGACATTTGACATGGATTATTTCATATAATACTGACAACAGTATTAGAGGTAGAAATTTTAGTCCAATATTGTAGGGGAAAGAAAAAAAGATGGAAATGAAAGTGGCAAATAGGCTGCCTGAGGAATTTTGGAATCCAAACACAGGTCTTTATTGCTAAAAAGGCTATTTTATTGTTATTATACCATATGGCTGGGAAATTAAACAGCAGGTATAAATGTATGTATCTTGAAACCATGCCCCATGAGGATATAAAGCACAGGTAATGAAGACTGTCCTGATCAAGAAAACAAATGTTGAGTTTATTTTCTTGCCAGGCAAAGAAACAGGATATACCCAGGAGTAAAGAGATTCTTTAAGTAGGTCATTTGAAAGAAGATATCAGGAGTGGGTATATGCCAGAAATGGGGAAGAGATTCGTGGGCTCAATGTTAATTAAGCAATCAAAGTTTGCACCATAGATAAGATGAAATGGGTTCATAAATCTGTGCACTGTTGGTTAAAATAATTCCATTGTACATGGGTCTGGAAAGTCTTCAGTTAGGTTCACTAAAGGTGGAAGTTTCTGCAGTGGGAAACTTAAAGTCCATGGTCATTCAACAGCTTCTGGTAGTTAGAACTTGTGGTAAAATGCAGTACAGTATTCAGTTTTTTCACTTTGCTATTGTTTTCTTCTTTTTATTGTAAATTGAAAAACTATAGTTGCATATATTTATGGGGTACAAAGTGGCATTATGATTTATGAACAGAGAGTGGAAAAGTGGTTAGTAGAGGCTGAGGGGTGGGGGAAATTCAGAGATGATGTTCGAAGAGTAAAAAGCCTCAGACAGGAGAAGACATTTTTTGTTGGTTTTTTTGTTTTAGATCTACTGCACGGTATGGTGAATATAGTTAATAACAGTGTACTGTACTTGGTTGGTTTTTAAGTACTTGTTAAAGTTTTATTTAATGCATCCATAAGAGAATTAGCAAGATGGCAAATCTGGCTCAAAGGAGAGACATTAGTATTTAGAGTCACTAAAGGAAAAAAGGCCGGGATAAAATTTCTAAATTACATACAAAACTTGTTAATGCCTTCTATGGCAATAAATGGTAAACTTTTCTCCATAAAGAAAACATTTGCATTTCTACTGGAAAAAAATTAATTTGCATTATTATTTGTTGGACAAAGATGAATTGCATTATTATTTTTTCTACAAGTTAATAAGCAAACTTACAGAGGTATAAAATATCCTAATGAACAGTAAATAGTAAGTCAAACAAACTTATAAAATCCTGAAGAATTAGATTAACCTTACATGAGTCTGATAGATAATTCTCTAGTAGAACACTCAAAAGATATATGATTATCCCGCCTATTTCCAGATTTGGGGAAATTTTTTTCCTTAACTTTCCTCCTTGGTGATAAAAAATGATCTTCGAAGATTAATGTTGATCACAAAAATGCTAGACACTGTTTTTGGCTTGCTTTATGGTCATAGGTGTTGCAAAATTTGTTAACGTGTATAAGCCTGTAGTACTTTCAACAAATCTAGAGCCATATGGTGATAAGCAATTACTAAGTGTGGAATATTATCTTCCATCTGGAGGTTTCATAAAAATCTAGGATAGTTATTTATAATAGTCTCCATCACTCTAG
>RJWJ010023933.1:0-16908 GCA_004363605.1 Indri indri
CAGTCACCATGATGTACTATAAAACACTTGAATTTATTCCTCCTATTTAACTGAAATTTTGTATCCTTTGACCGACATCTCCCCACCCCACCCCATGACTCCAGTCCCTTGGTAGCCACCATTCTACTCTCTACTTCTAAGAGTTCAAATTTTTAGATTCCACATGTAAGTGAGATCATGTAGTATTTTTCTTTCTGTGTCTCACTTTTTTTGCTTAGCATATGTCCTCCAGGTCATTCGTTCATCCATGTTGTCACAAGTGACAGGATTTCCTTGTTTGTTAAGGCTGAATAGTACTCCGTTATGTGTAGACCACATTTTCTTTATCCATGCATCCATTGTTGGAAACTTAGGTGGGTTCCATATCTTGGCTATTGTGAACAATACTGGAATCAACATGAGAGTGCAGCTATCTTTGGACATACTGATTTCATTTCCTTTGGGTATGTACTCAATAGTGGGATTGCTGGAACATACTGTATTTTTATTTTTAATTTTTGAGGAAACTCCATATAGTTTTTGATAATTACTGTACTAATTCACACCCACCAATTGTGTGCAGGGGTTCCCTTTTTTCCGCATCCTCACCAATACTTGTTATCAGATCTTTCCCCAAAAATAATTAAATGAGAAAAACTCTCTTGTTTCTTGAACTAGTTTCAGATCAACAAGGCCATATCTTCAACTGGAGAGAGAAAGTAGAGTCAGTGCCCATATGTTGCCAAATAATAATGTAGTCTATTTCGTTTCAGTGTTCTGGGAAATGGTTCCTCCACAGTCAATCTGCTATGAGTCAATGCCCTTTTATTTGGGTAGTTCTAATACTGAGTTTAGTACAGTAACTTCAATCAAAAGTTCTTTTCCCACAAGACCTAATCATTGGAAGGGCACACATCATGCTAGCTACAGCTAGCCAGATGCTAATCAGAGGTTCATTATCTGAAGAGATAATTTCACTATCTTGCCATTACTACTAGACTTCTTCCGTTGTTTTCAGGGAGTGTTGGGTCATCAGACTTGAAAGCTGGTGGCTTCTAGGAGAAACTTAAAAATTTGAAGGTACAATAATCCTGATTTTGCTGTTCTAAACCTTCCTGAATATTTAAAAAAATTATCTCTACAGCAAGAAATGAGGTCTTTTTTACAAGCTGGAATGTATGAAGTTAATTTTCTCCATGCAATTTGATTTTATTTAGAGAAAGTGAGTTGTTCTCAGGTAGATAAGTGCAAGTATCTCTCACTTTGCACACTACCCCATGGCAGAAAGTTAGACACCTCTGAGACTGCAGTCATTCTTTCGAGCCTAGGATATCATTTAGTACTCCAACAGTAATTTACTAAATGCTAATGAAGCATACTCCAAGATTCGTACTCATCCTGGAATGAGCCTGATAATTTTCTTACTGGTTCAAAAGACTTGTAACTTTAAAAGACATAAAATTTTAAATCAGGGAGTATATTGTGTAAGTATTAGGAGAGCTTGGCTCTTTTCAGTCTTATTAGTGTAAGGTTGTTTTCAGGATTTCATAGACAGAATTTCATAGACAGAATTTTTCTAAGCAAAAAAACCAAACAAACAAACAAAAAAAGCCTTAAAATTTGTGTGAACAAATTGTCTCCTATGACAAATAAGAAAGTAGATTCAGAAAACGACTTGCAGAACACCAGGCATCCACTCCCACCTCACATACACACACACATGGCTGCACATTCCCCACATTGTTGTTTTACTGATTACCTTTTTTTCCATCCTTTCCATCTTTTAAGTCTCTGATTGAAATTCATTTCCTCTAATCAAAATTCCTTACCTTCAAACTAGATTATTTCCTCTTGGTATGTATTTCTCCTACCACGACATTTACCATAAGTCACAGCTTACTTTATTACCTGTCCACCCTCAACTGACTGTATATAATTAGTGACCGGGACCATGCCTATATTGTTCCTGATTATATCCTTAGAATCACATAAGTTTAAAAGCTCATACAGCATAATCTCAGCAAATATTACTTGAATGAATAAATGTAGGACTTAATTGGACTTTCACTCAAGACTCAAATAGAGACCCATTATTGCCCACTCAGAGCTGCAACTATTTAATATATCTTGTGAACACTTATCAACATATCCTTATGTATACAGTTTCCAGAATGCCAATGTATTCTGCATAAGAGCATTATTGTTTTGTTTTCATCTTCCTAATAGAATATTTCAGCAATATACTTTTTTTACTGAAATTAATTTCTTCTAGTGTATTAGTATTTTATTTTGTTCTGTTCACCACAAGGAACATCAGAAGTGTATGTGTGAAAACGTGTGTGTTCCTGAAGCTACCTGATAAGATAAATTTCAACGATGAGAAAGAATCTTGGATTATGGTAATCACTATAAATCATTGGAGAGGCACACATCTTGCTAACTATAGTCAGTTAGATGCTAATTAGAGGCTCATTAGCTTTAAAAATATCAACCTGGAGTATTTTCTGTGTTATGTATGTTCTCAGAAGACCAATGTGTTGTATGAGAGATGTCTCCTAAAGCCCGATATACAAATGTATTTTCTCACTACCTGGGTATTACACAGAATATGTGAAGGAAGTAAAGGCAAACAACAAAATGCCATTAAGAAGAAAGGTCAACTTTAAGTCACCCTAATATTAATGGGGAGAGAGGAAAGATGGAAAGGTGATGAAGTGGAAAGGAGGTATGATTCTCATTAGCCACCTCCAAGTACATAAAAATCTTGGTCTAATAATTCGACAGAAAATCTCCTTATAACCCACCTCACTGTATTCTCTCCCTGAGACAATACAGCTAAGGAATTGACATCTTCAAACATAATAAACGTGTTTTCATATTTTCTTATATGAACAACCATCCATCTGTAATTATAGAGTTATTAATTATCCCTACATTTGGTTTGCAGAAAAATTAATATTTATCTTCCGAATGGTGACCTTCAAATAGTGTTAAATTCTGCAAACCATTCAGAAGTATCTGTATTAGAAAAAGAACCACAATATGTGCCAGATGCCTTAAGTGAATGAATAGTTGTTCCTGATACCACCACTTAGTACCTATTTGATCTTAACCTTTGTAAGGACCAGTTTGCTTATAATACAAAGTAGGAATAATAATAATTTTACCTAATAGGCTTACTGTGAGGATTAACAATAAAAAAATTTTCATACAGTGTGTGGTACAAAGTAGGCATCCAATATATACTAGCTATTATTTTTGGCTTGATTTAGGGTTGAGAAGACTCAAATACACATATATTACCAATTATGCTATGATAACGTAACTTCTAAACCAGGAAATTGAATTGTTTGAAGTTTTCTTGAGTTTTTAAAAATGCACCTTAGTAATCAATAAGCAAACAAAAATAGTTTTAATGCCATTTCTAGGTTTGTTTTGTTTGTTTTTACTGAATCCCTATCGTTGTCTCTTGTATTTTCCAGTGTTTAACAGATAAGAAGTGAAAAAAAACATAAGGAAATACAGGCAAAAAAAAAAAATGTTGATTGAAGTCATTTCAAAAGGATTTCAACAAACTCCTTCCTCATCAATTCAGATTAGTTGAACACCCTTTGGTATTTGTTATCTTTCACAAATCCTAATGAACAACTTACTTTGGCAATAATGAACTAACTCAATCCAGCTATGTCACTTATACATTATGCCTATTAGCTAATTTCCTCTGGCTCAAAAAATAGCAGTACAAAGATATGAAAAAGCAAAAGCCTAGAAAATGAGTTGCAGACATCATCCCACAGTCATCATTCTACATCATGCCTAATACTAAGACCCTCATCTTTTCTATGTCCAGTTTTTTTTGTTTTTTGTTTTTTGTTTTGTTAAGTGGGAATTAAATTACTAAATATGGAAGAGTAACAAAATGGATGGCCAGAACATTTTCCAAAACTGAGATTGTGGTTTGTCAGTAATTTGCATACTGCTTCTGTGTCTGACAGCTGTCTAAATACTGGTTTGTCTGGGTTCTCCAGAGAAACAGAACCAATGGAGGTAGACAGATGAATAGATAGATATAGATAGATAGATAAACAGAAAAACGAGGGAAGATTTATTAAGGGAATTGGCTCACACTATTTTGGAGGCTGAAAAGTCCACGATATGCCATTTGCACATTGGAGAACCAGGGAAGCCACTGGTGTAACCTTCAGTCTGAGGTCAAAGGCCTGAGAACCTGGAATTCTGACATGCAATGGAAGAAGGCCGCCCCAGCTCCAAAAGAAAGATAGGCAGTTCACCTTACCTCTGCCTTTTTGTTTTATCCAGGTCCTCAGCCTCTTGGATGGTACCCATTTACATGGGGTGAGGACAGATCTTCCTTACTTAGTGCACTGATTCAAATGCTAATCTCTTGCAGAAACACCTTCACAGACATACCCAGAAATAAAGCTTTGCTAGCTATCTGAGTATCCTTTAATCTAGTCAAGTTGCCACCTAAAATTAAACATCACAGATGCCAGATGACATATTCTTAAAGAAAACTATGAGGAAATCAATTAATCATTAAGTGTTTATCAAGAAGCAATTCTATTCTCTAAACTAAAATAGAAATCAGTGAAAAAGAAAAGTAAATGTAAGATTTGGTGCCTTCCTCAAAAAAGAATATATATATATATATATATATGCACGCACATACATACACACACACAGAGAACATATATATATATATATGTAGAGAACATATATATGTATAGAATATATATAGAGAGAGATTTTAAAACAAAGAGTCGCAAAAATATAAAAGAACAATTCATGAGATTATAGGAGGAAGGCCACATAATACATGAAAATAAGAATCAGAAGAAAATGAGAAAAACATCTACACTAGGCATGCGAAACTGTTCCACTATCTATAAATCATTTGAAAATGAAATACAAAATGAAAATAAAAATATAAATAAATTTACAAGCTAGGGAAAGGAGGATGCTGGGATAGACAAGTAGAGTTGTCCAGTATGTAGATTAACATATAATAGTAGGTAATTATACAAATGGATAGAAAATTTCTATACACATTAAAATTATAGCAGTTATTTTTATTCCAGTTTTTCCAGGAGAGAAGAGCTGAAGCGTTTATACTTTAGGCAGAGTAAATTTCACCGCATCTATTTTTCTTTGTGTGGATAGGTGCAGGGAGCAGCAAAAGCAAACCTAGCAGCTTTTCTTGAGCATAGTGTTTTGGTAAATATTCTTTAAGAACTGCTAATGACTTGTGAAAGGGAAAATATCCAGTCAATTTGATATTAAAAGATGATTATCCACAGAGCATTTTGTAATTTGCCAATAGCTCTGAGCTGTTGGGGATAGTCAGCTCCAAAATTTTTTGTGACGGTTACGTATCTCAGACAGGTAAAGGAAAACTGGAGTTGTCTTCTTAAAACTAATGTTTAGGGCTATTGTCCAAAAATAAAAATAAAATTTAAAAAATAGACAGCAGCTTCATAAAGGATAATGCAAACTAATTAAGAAGAATGAATTTTGCATAAATGCCTGGGCAATAATGACTTTTATACATTTACATATTATTATATTAAGGCAGACCAGTCAAAATGAACCTACATCCAAAACTTCTGTAATTGTGCCCATGTTAACTACAGTATAGACAGGATTCCAGATTTAGAAGGTCCTTTTTCCATTTTGTGAAAGTAAAGCAATACAAGTCTTGTTTATGGTGCAATTACTATGAGGTGACAGTGACTTATGTGTTAGTCAATAGGGCAATACTCATTTCTCTCCAGGACTTTGTGTTTAGAGATGGCCTGTGTAAAACGGGACTGGTTCTTAACTCGAAATCAAATTTGGTTTATTCATGAAACTGTTCTCGTACCTCCTAAATGTGTGAATTGGTAAGTCATATCATTCAATTCTTCATCTACCCCCATTACAGCACCTAGTTTGCAACTGGCAGCCCGACTGGATTAGCAATTTGTAGCATATTTAATTTTTAAAGGGATATTAAAGTTTTCTTTGAGTGGACTGTGGAATGGCATAACAATTGCAAAAGCGTCATTTGTTTTATGTGTCAACCAGGCACATAAAACCATTTCTGTGATTGTCATTTTTATACCTGAAGTAACTAACACAATAAACATTTTTTAAAAAATCATCCATTAAGAAAAGACATTTTGAAGTTGTTATGTAAATTAAAGTTTTATAACATCAAAACAAATGTGAATTTTATTGTTGCAAGTGGGTGCTTCTGAATGAACATTTGCTAAACAAGGTGTGAAATGTTTTGTGTGTACTTTCTTATGTAATCCTCAAATGTGCTGTATATACTCATTTATAAAGGGAAAAATTGTACATATTCTAAGTTGTCTGCATCTGAGCGTATTGGCTGAATATTCCATAATAAACTAATTTGTTGGTAATTATCATAACAGTGCTTCACATTACTAATATGAGATTTATGCTTTACATCCCTTTTTGAAAAGAAATGTTTGAATATACTGGATGCATATTTGAAGACATTACATTATCCAAGTGTATCAAATGCAAGTACATGGTAAAAACTTTAAGATGCATTAAAAATTTATTATGTAGTTTTTCACGTTATTAATTTTATATGACTTATTCCTTAATATTCCAGATGTCAACTACTGTATAGCTCAAATATTCTGTCATGGTATAGCCTAAGATATGTTTAAAATCTTGGGTCTATGGGACATTGCTTCTGATTTTCCCAGTAACTTTCTTCCAAATAAATTTATAAAACAATCTATTTTTAAGATGGTATCTGTCTATATTATAAGTGATTAACCTATATTGTGCAAATATATCTTAAATGATGCCCAGATGCTGGATACACAAGCATCAATGACAAAATGATAATGCAAATAAAATACAAGCATAAAATACAACTTTAAATACACTGAATCTTTAGTTCAGCTACATTGCTGCAGTTAGGTTACCATAATTAACAGCATCGATCACCACACACACAATTCATGACATTTAAAATCTATGTAGTGGCTTATTCACTTAGAATGCACACTTTTGAATACAGGACTAAGACATTTTCATTATGGCCCTATAGGCTAGATTAACATTTTTGCAATGTTTCCTTAGTATAACTATGGAGATGAACCAAGATCAATGATCAAATCAAGAGTCAGGAACAGCCCCAGCCTACACAAACGCAAGTAAAACTTCCCCTATGCTGCCCCAACTCCTTACTGCAACCATTCTGGATTTAACAGAAATCTGATAATTCTGGAACTTGATGAGGATAAAGATAATAGGAAAATTGAACTTGAAACGTATTTTTTACAAATATCCTCTTAGCTGAAAACCATGACCCAGAACATTACCTATGAACCAAAAGATTGGTTCATGGAGATGTAGGGAAAAAAAAAATGTCTAAGTTATATATGCGATATGTGTATACTTAGAACAGGAGTGCATGTTAATTAGATTCAGTAGCATATTTATGAACTTAACCAACAGGCTAAATTAGATTGACAGATAATTAAACAAGAGATCAAGGAATCATCATAAAAATGAATTTGCATTACAGATAAAAGTTATTTTTACAGTCATGTGGACAAATTCATTTAACCAAAGCAGCTAAAACTTGCATCTTGATATATAAAATTAAAATTCTTAACCACTCCCTCTGACTTCTTGCCCCATTAATTAGACTGCTTTCCACACTATCGTAATTTAGTCATGAAACATGACATCAAAACCTAAGATTAACTGCTGACTGGTGATTTAGATGGTAAGGTCACATTTGAAGTCAGAAAAGATAAAATGGGCAAGGAAAATTGTGAACTGCAAATGCAGTAAAATCAAACCTGTACAAAGTCTTCAGAAGACTAGGTAATGATTTCAAACGTTAATGTTTTATGCTCAAGAAATAAAATAATTTTACTTTTAGAGTGAATATTTTCCTAAAGTTATATTGTATAAATTTTGAGAATTTGATGATGTTTACCAGTCTACAAATTTTTAAAAGTACTACAAATGCTGACATTTTGCTACAGAATAAATTTTTGAGTAAATTGCATCAATGGCACAATGATATAGCTAATAACATAATAATTTGTCAGTTAGGAAAGGACTAGGTTCAACCACATGTAACAAAACCCTCAAGCAATAATGACTTAAATAAAGCAGATGTTTATTTTTCTCTCCCATAAAACAAAAACTTCTTCAATATTTTTGCTTTATCACCTTCATTGCATGGATTTCTTCTCAAAGGGCACCATAAAGTCCAGGAGACTTGTTATAATTTATGTAATTATATGTATATTACAGACAGCAATAGTAAGAAGGAGAGAAGAAAAATCATCTATCTCACTGAAATTGAGCTCCGATGCCTTTCTTGAAATGCCTCATAACACTTTTATTTGCATTTCACTATCTAGAATTTGGGCATGTGTCACTTAGGTACAGGAAATTTTGGAAATGTGATATTTTAGTTGCCCCCTTGCTGCTTAAATATAAAATGAAAATTATACTCTAAATATGTAGAGAATGAATATTGGGTAGAAAATTACAGTCTTCTGTAAATAATGTTTTAAGTCATATATGCTCCTGCTTTTTCTTATTTTATTGCATCCTAACTTTGTTAAAATAAATTGTTAAGCCCTTAGATCAATGACATAGCTATTCATGCAATGTGTCGGGAGCCTAGAGACATTCTATAAGGACAGCAAGGACTGCTATTATGGGTTTTACCCAATGCAGGCATCAAAATTATGATGCTACTTTATAGGTAGCATATATTCTGTCAAGTTTCCTATGGAAAAGGGTACTTCAAATTGTTGATTCTTATATATTTTTTATTTACAGGCTTTATAAAGATTAAAGTTGATTCCATTGAGCATGATTAAACTTTCTCTGTGTTACAGACCTAATCCCACAAATTGTGAGTAATATCTGATAACACCCTGATAATAACCAGGGTGACTAGGGAAATATTCTCTGCATTAGTACTGTTGAGATCCATTCTCTGATTTTGATCCCACTCCATGATATACATTAGAACTTTCAATTCTTTCTCCAAGGCCTTTATTAGTAAATTGTATTCATTTATGTATATGCTCTTAATAGAGACATTAAATGTTGGGGCTTCTCTTGTTAATCTGGGATTATGGGCTTTAATCTATTTCCCCAACCTTCTAATTTAAGCACTGTTTGGACTCTATGGAGAGAAACAGGATTCCTCAATTCTGGGGCTGCATTCTCTCTGGTATCAGTGTAGAAATATTTCAATGATATTTTAGCTGAATAAGGGCCTTAAGCCTTAGAATTTGAATGAAATATGGAAACCCTATTTTTATTTTTATTTATGGCAATTTGCCATATTGTGATGACAATTCAATTAAACAACATGAAAGTAGTAGGAAGTAGGTTCA
Organism: Indri indri; assembly: GCA_004363605.1. NCBI lineage: Eukaryota > Metazoa > Chordata > Mammalia > Primates > Indriidae > Indri > Indri indri. Next base: position 9,396 of record RJWJ010023933.1, read on the forward strand.
CTGAATGTTCAATATCATTTGGATTACACTTGGGTCTCAAATCCTTCATTTTATGAGATTTTTTTCTAGAATTAGGAGGGCTTTCTAATTTTAATTATTACTGTTTTTAGTAGAAATCCTCACTACTCTTCAAAGAAAGTCCAACTATTGAGGAAAAAGAAATATTTTCTAAAGTACCTCTGAATTAGCCTTATTAATTAGACTATTTCAGTGCCAAATAACTAAAAAGTACTATTAAAGACTAATTGATAAGCACAGATCTTTGATACCAATGAGAGGAAATTGATAATTATAGTAGGCTGAATAACGGACCACTCAAAGACATCCACATGCTAATCTCTGGAATCCGTAAATATTAACCTATATAAAAAATGTCTTTGGAGATGTGATTAAATTAAGTGTCTGGACATAGGGAGATTATCCTGGGTTATCCATGTGGGCCCTAAACGCAATCATATGCACTCTATAAGAGAGAAGCAGAGAGAGAGAGATTTGACATGCACAGAGGAGAACGTACCGTGAAGACGAAGGTAAAGCTGAAGGTCCGCGTGGCGCAGCCACAAGCCGAGGAGTGCCCGCAGTACCAGAAGCTGGAAGAGACAGAAATGGATTCTTCTCTAGAGATGCCAAACGGATTATGGCCCTTTTTGACATCTGATTTCTTCCCAGTGATACATATTTCAGACTTCTGGCCTCCAGAACTGTAAGAGAATAAATTTATGTTGTTTTAAACCACCCACTTTTGTGGTAATCTGTTACCGCCTCTGAAGGAAACTAATAGAATAATTTGACACAAATAAGAATACTTTTGAGCCCTGATTTTTTCCTTTTAGTTGTTTAATGAGGGCTTACTTTTTTCAGCTCACCTGTAAGACTAAAATTGTGGTCACATTTGATGTTGGAAAACTGATAGCAAAATGATTTTGCAGCCACTACACACTGAGAGTAGGAGTAGGAGGTTATTGATGGTCTGTGCTGTGTCAGGCTGAATACAAGACACCGAATACAGAATAATAAACCACATTTTGCAGGCCCTTTCTGCAAAGATTATAGTTTATTGGAACACAGTAACAAATGAAACAATAAATACTATGTTATGGTTCACTATGGAATTACAAATAAAAATGAAAATGAAGAAAAATAAAACAAAGCCTTTGTCCCTCTTAGGTCATTCTAGTCTGGGTAGTCAGGTTCAACTGTCATGAATATATGATAATATTTGAGACCTAAGGAATGACAGTAACTCAGTGATATTATGAGTAAAAATAAAAATGTAATTCAACTCTGGATTTCAATAAAATAGTGGCTTATAAAATCAATTGAGTTGTGACCAGACATTGAAAAATAAAATAAAATAGAAAAAATCAGATATATCACATATGGTAAGGATAAGGGTAAATATTGTTTTGTAAGACTCTCATTTTCATTTTTACACATATACACGTGCACACACATATGCTGGGTCACAGTATAAAATTTATTTCTTACTGTGGACCACAGCCATGAAGTTTAAAAGACACTATTCCAGGTAGAGGAAATAGTAGGTATATATGTCCTAAAGAAAAAAAAAAAAAAAAAAAAAATATATATATATATATATATATATATATATATATATATAGTTTGAAATCTGTAGGGAACTAAAGAAGTTCATCAGACCTTACCTTAGGGAGCACTGGGTGGGATGGGGTGGGGTGGGCAGGTTTGTGGAGGACGTACATGGGCATGAGCATAGTGAGGGCAGTGGGGCTTGCTCATGCATGGTGTACACAGAGAATTTGCTTTCCACTGACAAATATTTACTCGGCTGTGTAAAAAACATACTGCAGAAGATCAAGGGTAGAAACAGGGAAGCCGCTCCACGGATGCAACAGTGGTCTAGGCAAGAGATAACGGTGGTTTGCACACAGATGACTATGATGGTGAAAGAAGATTCTATTGGGAAGAGGTTGAAAAATGTGCACCACAGTAGTATCAATAATATAATAGTTAATTGATTTGGAATCGGTTTCCTTTTTACTTTTCTTCATATTTTATATCTGGATAGCACTCGTTATATATACATAGGCATGGCAGAAAAATATGTAATTGTATTTAAATTAAGTTCATTTTATAATCTTGCCCCAATATGATCTAAATGTTTTCATTTGTCCTCCTTCTCTCTTATATTCTTTCAATTTTCTTTGTGATTTTCTGAAAAACAAAGACTATAGAGTATTAAAATTGAGAAAAAGTAAAAACAAAAATGAAGAAAAATAAACTAAAGTTTCTGTCCCTCTAAAGGTCACCATGCAATGTATTATTTAGTTTCAGAATTTCACCTGACTTCAACTGCCTACTTTAGGTGGCAGTTAGCTGATTCCAGGACTGGTGGTTCCCCTGTAATTACACTGTTTAACCTGCACATTCCTGTTTTTAAAATACACAATAGGTCAATGATTGAAAATTTTTTGTTGATAGTTTGATTGATTTTGCTTTGTTTTTTATTTTCCATTTGAGCTTGTTTTCTACTCTTTTCTAAGCAGAGCAGGCATAACCTCCTCTAGATATGTGAGAAATTGGTGTTGGGTAGCATTTTAACTAACACTCTCTTTCCACATATTTCAGTTTTTTAGTGACTTTTACACATCAAGAAGCACTTTTTTTTCCTCTTAATTCTACTCTACCTTATATGCAAAAATAAGGGGATGAGAAAATTGCTAAGAGAATTTGGTATGTGCAAATTAACTTAACATTCCCTCTTCCAATTCTGCGCCACATCTTCTCTGGGTCATATATAATGGTGTAGATACTTTATTTGATGAGGATGAGTTCTTTCAACCTTGTGAACATGCTCCCTGGTCAATCAACGGATCCACACAGGTCCTCAAATGTGCTGAAAAGAGAGTGCCAGCCTCACGATTTGCCAAGCCAGTGCATCACTATCCCCCTCATTATTAAGGAAAGCCAGCTTGGCAAGCTGCAGATGTACTTTTATGCATTTGGGTAACAGTAGTGTTTTTGTGTATGAAATTAACACCCCTGTACATGGGTGTTCTCTCTGTGAACAAACATAGTTCTATCCAAAATTGCTTTAGCTTATTCTGAAGCCAAAAAAAAACAAAAAAAAAAAAAAAAAAAAAAAAAAACAAAACTTATTCTAGAGTCTTTTGGTTTTAAATGTATCATCCTTTCAAGTTTTTACCTACATAATTTTACAAAGTTAATGGGCAGAGAAAAGTCTGAAATACTGCAACATGCATAAAATGAATTAATCATCTAGGCACTAGAATTATCTCCTAGAAAAATTCATTAATTCATTTAAGGAACATTTTTTAAATCACACCTGTGATTCAATTTGTTATCACAAGTACAATTTTACCCTGATCAAGGATGAATAGCATCTGACTCTGTGTTAAAATGAGCATATTTTGCTACTCATAGAGAGATGATTTAAGGATCATGCTAAATCTTGACATTGTACATGCAATGGATATACTTTGCCTCAGTGAAAAAAAAGTCACAACATATGGTCAGGAATCAATTGGGCCCCTCATTGTCTAATTCAAGAACTCTAGGCTAATACAATTTAGTACCAAAAAATCCATTCCTCTTGGCTTTAATGTATTATACATTTTTATTACACATTCATTAAAAAAGACAAGGTGAACATAAAAAAATCATGTCAATAAGTGCCACCTGCATATTTTTCTTTCATTTTATTCCTGGTCCCTATCTTATGGGACCAGGAATATTTTCTTATATCAACATAAAATATTTGGAAGAAGTGATTACTCTTATTTTTAGTTGTTATAGTTGAATGCTTGATTCAGGAACTTGTATTGTGTTCTGCTCTTAAATTTCATTAATAGTAATTTTTCTTGACAGCAAATCTCTGCTATTCTACACTTTTTTAAAACAGAAATCCTTAGAATGGAAATTACTCATGAGTCTCAGTTTTGTGAGCTGAGACTGGCACCTACTGGTAAAGTAAACTCATTTCACAGCTGTAATGAAATTTTTCCAACATAGGTAGTAGTATAATATATGGTTTTTGTGAGCTACTGTAATATTGCTTTCATTTTAGTTAATATCAAAATTAAAAATTATGAAATACTATCATAGTCATATTATCTAAGTTACATTTTAAAGTTAAAAGGTGGCTAATGTCCACTGAGTTCAAAAATTTAGGAAATCTACAAACTGTTATTTAGGTTGAAAACAAACTATAATCAATATATCTGTGTTGATTATTGAAAATAAGTGTCTCCCAAAGGACTGAGCTAAGAACTACAATACACAATAAATAGAAGAGCTTAGATAAGCTTAAAAATTGATTTGAAATTAGGAATACATTATCTCACAAGGTAGTTCTATCAATGATGTTTCTAAGCCTAGGCTAGATAGACAGCAATCAAAAATCCCATATCAGTGATTTATGTAGTACATGGGAGGTAAACAATGACATTTAAGACACCTGTTCTTTGTCCTCCAGATTTGTTCTTACAGAGCTGGAATGTGGCATCGAGGTCTATCTAGTTGCCCAAATCCAAAATTTAAAGAATCATTTTTTGATTTCTGGCTTTCCCCTATTCTTTTCTCCATTACCTCAGCAAATCCTATTAGCTCTCCATCTAAAATACGTCCTATATTTATCCGTTTCACTTGAGCTTGACTGCTACCCTTGCCAAATCACTGTCTTCTCACCGGGAATACACGGCTATTAATTGGCAGTGGCGAGGGTGGGTAGTGCTTCTACTGAATTTCAACTTTAATAATCCTATTTTCAGCACAGCAGAGTAATTTTTAAAAATGTAAATCCCACATTTAAATTGCATCATGAGCTACAAAAAGAAAAAAAAAATCTCTGTATCCAGGACAATACTTGGCACATATTGTGTCCATAATATTAGTAATATTTGCAGTCATATTATGTTAATTACAATTTCTTTATATGAAAAAAACAGCATACTAAACTCTCTGAATCACAAATATGCATTTAAATAAATGATAATTTTAAAAGATATATAAACAGTCATTCACAGCATTAAGTTTTTGATTAAACTGATTACATAGTTGATACATTATACTACATAGTCTCCAGATTTACGAATACCTTAGCAGAGAAAAATATTACGTTTTATTATTGTAAAGGCACTTATTTGGCTAAAATACCATTCAAATATTTCTATATTGATACCAAACAGAACATATCCCCAGAATTCTGGAAGTAATAAAGTTATAAATGTTAATTATTGTCTTCAAACTTTTCCATTAGGTAGAATGAATATCTAAATTAGAGCTGTCAAGTACTACTCTGGGTATCCAGGATATTTTTAATAGCTTTACTGAGGTGTAATTGACAAACAGAAAACTGCATGCATTTAAGTATATAATCGATAAGTTTTGACATGTGTAAACACTCATGAAATCATCAGCAAAATCAAGATAATGAAGATACCTGTAACCACCAAAAGCTTCCTCAAGCCCCTTTGTAATCTCTACCTCTAGCGCCTTGCCACCTCCTCCCACCCCTGGATAGACAACTGATTAGCTTTCTGTCACTGTAGATCAGTTTGCATTTTCCAGAACTTTATGTAAATGGAATCATACCTTTTTGACTTTCACTCTGAAAACTTATTTTGAGAATTATCTTTATCGTAGCATGTGTCAATATTCAATTTCTTTTCATTGTTGAGTACTGCTCCATTGTATGGACATATCCTACACGTTGTTTATCCATTCACTTGTTTTGATTTCATTTCTCTTACCTAGATATACGGGAGTAAAATGTCTGAATCATATGATATATGTATGTTTAACTTATTAAGAAACTGCCAGACTGTTTCCCAAACTTCCTCCATATACTAATCAACTCCTGACATGATCAGTCTATTTAGTTTTAGTCATTTGACTCATGTAGTGGTTTCTCATTATAGTTTTGATGTATTATTTCCTTAATGACTAATAAGCATCTTTTATGTTTATTTCCCATATGTGTATCTTCTTTGGTGAGGACTCTGCTCATATATTTTGGCCATTTATAATTGATTTATTTTCTTGTTTTGTTTGAAAAAATTATACAATGTAGATGTCAGCCTTATCATATATATACATTGCAAATATTTTCTCCTAGTCTATGACTTGTCTTTTTTTTTTCTTTTTTTATTTCAGCATATTACAGGGGTACAAATGTTTGGGTTACATATATTGCCTTTGCCCCACCTGAGTCAGAGCTTCAAGCATGTCCATCCCCCAGATGGTGCACACTGCACCCATTATGTGTGTATATATATACCCATCCCTTCCTCCCCCCTCCCATCTGCCCGACACCCGATGAATGTTACTACTATGTGTGCACGTAAGTGTTGATCAGTTAGTACCAATTTGGTGACGAGCACATATGGTGCTTGCTTTTCCATTCTTGGGATACTTCCCTTAGTACAATGGGCTCCAGCTCTATCCAGGATAATACAAGAGCTGCTAGAACACCATTGTTTTTTGTGGCTGAGTAGAACTCCATGGTATACACATACCACATTTTTTAATCCACTCATGTATTTTATGGGCACTTGGGTCTTTTCTACATCTTTGCAATTGTAAATGTGCTGCTATAAACATTCTAGTGCAGATGTCTTTCTGACAGAATGTCTTTTTTTCCTTTGAGTAGATGGTCAGTAATGGGATTGCTGGATCAAACGGTAGTTCTACTTTTAGCTGTTTGAGGTATCTCCATATTACATTCCACAAAGGTTGTACTGGTTTGCAGTCCCACCAACTGGGTATGAGTTTTCCTATCTCTCTTCATCCACACCAATGTTTATTGTTTTGGGACTTTTTGATAAAAGCCATTCTCACTGGAGTTAAGTGATATCTCATTGTGGTTTCGATTTGCATTTCCCTGCTGATTAGAGATGCTGAGCATTTTTTTGTATGTTTGTTGGCCATGGCTTGTTTTTTTGATGAATCACAATTTATCATTTGTTCTTTTATGAATCCTTCCTCTAAGGTCATATATATTTTTTTGTTTTGGTTTGTGTTTTTTTTGCCAAACACGATGTCTGAAAGTTTTTTATCACCTTATTTTTATTCTAGAAATTTTATAGTTTTAGGTTTTACCTTTAGGTGTTTATATTTGTATTTAAAATGAGTTAGTTTGAGTCTTCCAACTTTGTTCCATTTTAAAGTTGTTTTGGCTTCTCTATGTACTTTGTATTTTCTTACAAATTTTAGAATTGGCTTGTCAATGTCTACAAAAAAGTTAGGCTTCTGATTGGAATTGTGATGAATCCACAGATCAATTTTAGAAAATTTGACATCTTGAAGTATTGAAAATTTTGACCCATAAGCACAATACCTCTTTCCATATATTTAGAACTTCTTTAACTTTTTAATCAATGTTTTGTAGTTTTCAGCATTCAAGTCTTACATATGTTTTGTAAAATTTATCTCTAAATATTTCATATTTTCAATGCTATTGTAAATGATATTATTTTAGAATCTCATTTTGAGACTGTTTATTGCTAATATGTAG
>RJWJ010023934.1:0-25315 GCA_004363605.1 Indri indri
AAGAATAAATACTGTGTGATTCAATTTGTGTAAAATCCCAGGAAATTGAAACTAATCTATAGGGAGGAGAAAGCAGTGGTTGCCTGAGGATGGGAGGGGGATGGGGAAGGGCAATGGAGAAACTGCAAAGGGGCATGAGGACATTTTTAGGGGTAGAGGATATGTTCATTATCCTGAGTGTGCTATTTGTTTTACGGGTGCATATATATATCTTAAAGGTTATCAAATTGCACCCTTTATTATATGCAGTTTATTTCAAATACACTATTGTCAGTTTATATAGACATAATGCCTTCTTTTAATTATCATGTAATACTCAATTGCATTCATGTTTCCTAGTTTTTAAAAATACTTGTCTACTGATGTGTGTGTGTGTGTGTGTGTGTGTATGTATGTAGAGAGAGAGAGAGAGAGAGGTTTTTACCACCACACTAATGATTACATATACATATATATATATAATAGCTACATATACACACATGAATAATAGCTATGTAAATATTACTTATTTATAATATATAACACTATTTGTACAATAGGACTTTTAATTCTGAGGAATAGATTGCCAAAAGAATATGTTTCTTTTTAAAATTTCTGTGGTTTGCTAGATCGTGTTTCCAAAAGTCTGTCTCCATCCATCCCTCCTCTGGTAATATAAGAGAGAGTACTTTCAATTTGTACCCTCAAAGATATAACCTCAAAAATATTTTGCCAACAGAAGAGCATAAAGTAATATACTATCACAACTTTAATCTGCATTCACTTAAAAATCAGTAAGTAGTAACATACTTCTATATACAATGGGCATTAAATCTACTATGGTATTATTTTCCCAACTTTACTCTATGTCCATATTCAATTTAGTGTTTGTCTTTTTTAAAATCAATTTGTATGTGCTCTTTGTATATTTTACACATTGATATTTTATCATTCTATGTATTACAAATATTTTTCCAAACTCCATGATTTGTTATTGGTTTTGATGTGGCGTATTTTGCCATAGTATTCTAAAAGCTATATAGTAAAATATGTATATATTTTTTAAAATAATGTTTTTAAAGTTTCTTGTCTCGGTTTTGAGATATTTTCACAGAAACTTAGGCTAAAAATACTGTGACTAAATTTTTCTTGTTATACAGCTTATTAAGGTATAATTGATGTATAATAAACCACACATAATAAACATATAATTTGATGAGTTTCCACTCTCTTATGGCTTTAATTATTTGACATTTTTATTAGAATTATTTAGTCCAACATCCTGAGATAAAAATTGAATTATTTTTTATTCTCTCACTGGTCAATACAACTTTAAAAAGCCATAAAATCTTTAGGAATAATTTTAACAGGAAAAAATATATCTGAAAAGTAAAAATAAAGACCCGTACAGTGTTGTCAGATGATAAAAACCGAGAAGTAAATACATGAAAAGGCATAGTATTTTCTTATAAAAGAAGATTCAGTAACTTTAATTTCAAAAGACACATATAAATTAAATGTTGTATAAATTAAAATAGATTCACAATTTTGATTAGCATATCAAGTTTAAAATTGAGTAAAATTATATTAGTCTCTGTAAGAAAAGCCAATGCCTGACGGTATACAAATGAAACAATATGAAGTATAACGGAGGGTCTTGCCTTTACAGTCATTAAAATATATTATAAATACAAAGTAATCGAGGAGTATGGTATTGACACGTCTATAGACATATGAAGGACAATGGAATAAAATGCCTAGAAATAAGCATAAAATATATATGAAAATATATATGACAAAGAGTTTTTTTAATTTTTAAAATATTGCAAGGCTCAGCTGAGTATCTATCAAGAAGAAAATTCTCTGTCTCACACCATGTACAAACTACCATGTCAGATGTATCCTTAATTTATCATTTTATTTTATAATCCATAAGCCATATGTCTTAGGGAAGCATGTATCTATCTGTCTGTCTGTGTGTTATATATAAGCTTTGATGTCACTCAGAGAGCCCAGATTCAAATTCCAGATCTGTTATTTTTCTGGTATGAACTAGGACAAGTTATCTAAGGCCTCCAAACTAGTTTTTCCAACTGTATAGAGGGATGATAATGCTTATATCACATGGTATTCTGGAAGATTAAACAATATAACACAGATAACCTGTAACAGATTTTGGCACAGAGTTTGCAATCAACAAAAATTGTTTCACTTTGCCTCTTCCCCAAGACAGTTGAATCTACTTACAAATTATCTATAATATCTGTCCCTTTGTTTATATCATTAGACTCTTGCTCAGGAGAAGTTCTCCTTCTAACTCCAGGTATCTTGCACTCTCTTTGCCTTTGGTGTCATACTGACCCCTACCCCAAGACAACCTCATGCAGACACACATTGATCTTTCCTGAGTTTCTGGATAATTCTTTATTTCTCTCTCCTGAGGCCCTTTCTGTGCCCCCAAACCTTCAGGAATACAGATCACTTACGATAGATTCTGAGATCTCCCTCAATCCAAAAAGGAAAAAAAAAAAAAGCAACAGCCAAATTATTTTCTCATTAACCTGAAATTGTGCTGACTCAAGAAAATGAGGTATACACGGGGGCTTCTGCCACGAAATTCCAACAAGCAGAGGTCAGGATGGTACCCACCTTACAGATCATATAACTGCCAGAAGTATTATTCACCTCACTTTTGGTTCCAAAAAGCGTTCAAACATATAATAAAAGAAGTTTCAACAAGTTTGAACTCCTCAAGTTAGGCAATGTTTGAGCATGTCATTTCTCAACAGCTAAGTTACTATTTTCTTGCCCAGAAAAAAAAAAAAAAAAAACTTTCCACTGATCCAAAATATTAACATAGACTCAGCTTTCTCACCATCATAATCAGAGAAAATTGGTGCAAGTTTAAACGAGGTACAAAGCACATGGGTTTATCAACCATATTTTCACCTTCGTATAATAAATTTAAATTGCTGGGAGCGGGGACGTTTTCCATACACCCTGCTATTTTTCAGGAGTGTTAAAAGCTTGTAAAGATCAGAAACAATTTCAGTTGAAATTGTCAATGATACTTATAAGTCCCTGACTGGTTATTAATTCAGAGATCAAACCGTGGGTTTGGCCTGATAACTGTTTTTTAGGAATGCTTTATAAAATTGTAATAGGGTTCCTGAAGATCATTTAAGGATAGTTGATATAGAAAGGAGGGAATTATCTATAAGTAGAGGCTGTGTTTTTCAGCCTGCTTATACATAGAAACCGAAGATGTTTATAGAAACAAGAACAACAAAGAGGTTTTCTTTAGAATACCTGCTTCAAAATCATTCTACTTCATGATTTTTGGAGAAAAAAGAACTAAGTTTATGTTCAACTAAGTACAGTGAGCAATGCTATTCATTTTCACTTCCAGGCTGAAATATTAAAGGCTGTTGCATGATGTGGCCTCTTTTCTTTTTCCTTCAAGCTCCTGGAGGTAGAGAAATAAAGCTTCCCTCCAACTATATCCCTGTGTGTATCCAGGGTAGGAAAGAAATCCTCACCTAGCTCAAAATGGGTATGTAGCAAGAACACAAAATAAACCTTTCTTTTGTAACCTACAGAGAGTTTGTTAGTACATAGCATAACCTATCTTACCCTGAGTGGTATTTCTACTTATTCCAGTCAATTGCTTACTTCTACTCATAATTGATTTCTTAACTTATTAGGTTGGATTCTACGAAACTGCTGATTTGAAAAGCGATAAATATGTGAGGTACTGGATATGTTAATTAGCCTAATTGCAGTAAAATTTCACAATGTATGCATATATCAAAACATCATGTTGTATACCATAAACATATACAACTTTAAGTTGTCAATTATAACAATAAACCAGGGGAAAAATTGCTGGTTTTAGGCCAAAAACAGTTAAATAAGAGCATACATATTTCTATTTTCCAGAAATCATTACTTACTACAATTTTGTATTGATTTTATTAATTAATGTTCTGATTATTATTCATTTTACTATAAACTTTTTCATACATTTTAATGACTTTGTATATCCTTTTGTAGATCAATTAATTTACCCAAACATTATCTGTAAGGTTGTATATGTCTCATTTTTTTGGTACAATTTATTCTGTAATGAGCATTTCTTGGAATATCTCATTGTTACTATTTTGAATTATTTATTAGGATATATTTCAAGAAACACAACGAACAAAAATATTTAAATATTTAGATGGCATTGATGTCCACTGACAAATTAAATTCCCCAAAGCATTACTAATTAAAACTTCTATGGTCCTGCCATATTTTTCTGAACCTGTGTCCGAGACTATAAAAACTGTAATAACTCCACTCCCACCTGCCATCAAGGAGTCGGACTGAGGTGATGTGAGGTGAGGTAGCTCCCCTATTCGCTTAGTGTGAGCAGGACACAATGACCAGCTGCGTCCCAATTCCCGCGAAGAGCAAACCAACCAGACAAGGTGGTGGGAGCTGCAGCAGTTAGCACTCCACTTCCCCATCTCCTTTCCTGGTGTCAGCAGAGGCCAAGGGGAGTGGATCTCATACCCTTACTCAAAGGAAACAAGGTAGTGCAAGTCGATGCTACACTTTCACCAGGAACATATCAGCAGAACCAGGGTGTAACTGAACGTTCACGCCACTCATCTGCATCAAGGGGCAGTGTGCTTCGCTGCCTCCCTAGCTGGGTTGGCATTGGTCGGGCCCAAAGGGAAACACACTCCTGACCCTCACGCTGCACCTCAACAGGGAGACTGCCTGCTAAACCAAGAAGATTAAATAGGATCTAGCGTTTCAAAATTAAAAGAAAAAGAAGTAACCAAATTTCAGGATATAATTAAAAGTTACTTGTCATACAAAGAACCAGGGATATTACCATATAAATGAGAAAGGAGGCCAAGACAAAGATGAATCAGATGTTGGAATTATCTGACGAGGATCTTAAAACAACCAAAACAAAAACACTTTAACAAGCAATTATGGATTCTCTTGAAAAATAAAGTAGAAAAATCTTAGCAACAAAATATGTCATTAAAAAAAAGAACCAGATGCAATTTAGAACTGAAAAATAAAGTCACAGAAATAAAAACCTCCCAGAATAAGCTTAATAATAGATTGGAGATGACAGAGGATAGAATCTGTGAACTTGAGAACAGATCGATAAAATTTCCCAGTCTGAACAACAGAAAGAGAATAGATTGGAAAAAAATAAATAACTTTTCAGGGACCTGTAGGACAATATTTTTTAAAAGGTAACATTCACATGGTGAGAGTTCCAAAAGGAGAAGAGAGAAAGGGAGTAAGACTAAAAGGCATTCAAAGAAATAATGGTTTAAGTCTCTCACCCATATTTGGTGAGAGACTTGAACCCACAGATTCAAGAAAGTGAGGAAAGCTCTATCAAGATAAACCCAAATAAATCATGCTAAGACACATCATAACTCAAAGTGTGAGGACCAAAGACAAAGAAAAAACTTTCAAGCGTCCGTAGAGAAATGATGCTTTATTTCCGGGGAGCTCCAATTGGAATGACAGTGGATTTCTTCTCGTCTCATTCTCATGAGTTTCTTAAATCATGTTTGATGGTTGAAGAAAAAATTATAATACCACCTGATGTGGTGCTCATCGTATGTAGAGGAAATGCCCAAGACAGTTATGTTTATAAAATGGGAGGGCAAAGAAACCTAAATGAAAGTAAAGTTCCTTCACTCAAGGTCATAAAATTTGAAACCATTAGATTGTGATAAGTTATGTATGTGTATTGTCATCCCTAAGAAAAGTTTTCAAAACACTATACTCAATACACTATTAGTAAATCAAAATGGAATTATAAAATACGTACAAATAACCCAGAGGAAGGTGAGAAGAGAGGAACAGAAGGTTGAGAAACACAGAAAATGAATGGGAAACAAATAATAAAATGGCAGATTTATGCCCTCATATATCAATAATTAATATAAACATAGTTTTACATTTTACTTTGAAGTTTGTGATCCACTTTGAATTAATTTTGGAATGAGGCATAAAGTTAATATTGAGATGCTTTTTTTCTTCTTTTCTCTTGTGCCTGTGAATATCCACTTGCTCCGGCACCATCTGCTGAAAGCCCTGCATTGAATTGTCTCTGTACCTTTGTCAAAAACCTGGGGATGTATTTGTGTCAGTCTATTTCTCAATTATCCACTCTGTTCCACGGGCCTATGTGTCTATCTCTCTGCCAATAGCATGTGCAAGAAGATGTAACAATCTTAACTATGTATAAAATCAATAAAGAGGCTTTACATGAAATATAAATTGATGAAGATCAAGGGAATAGATAAATCTAAAATTATAATTGGAGATTTCAAAAGTCTTCTCTCATCAGTTGATGAAATAATTTAGAGATAATTTATGAAAATATTGTAAAGCCAAAAATTCCATGTGCTGCCCTCACGTCTTTGAGACTCACAGGGCCCAAAAACCTTAATCATGAATTCTCCTGCTCTCAGCAGATATGTGCTCCCTTCCAACAGGAAACACTCCCCACCTGGCTAACTCCCCTATAGGCTGGACCCCCAGCAACCCACAAGGTCCTCAACTTGCTGGGTTTCGCCGCCCTCAAAGCCCATGCAAGCTGATCACAGTCGCCCACAGGAATGAAGGGTTACCACTCTCTCTTCTTGCCATAAAGCTGCTCTGTCTCTCACAGAGCGCAACCCGCTGGGGCACTGTGTGGAGTGTGGGGCTCTCCTTCCCCTGGTGGGAGGACACATGACTAAGAAGCTACTGTCATCTCATTCGTCTGGAGTTGGGTGTGCTTATGTTTGGCTATCTCATACCATGTCAGACGAGGTATCCCTTTCTCACCAATGAGATGAATAGGAGGTCATCAGCATAGAGGAAGATGCCTTAAACAACACTATCAATGAACTTGACCTAACTGACATTCATGGAACACTACACTCAACAGTAACAGGATATACATTCTTTTAAAGCGTTTGCAGCATTTACTAAAATGGGAAATAGTTGGATCTTTCAGATGAGTCACAATAAAAATAAAAGGATTCAAATAATACAGAATGTATTTGCTGATCACAGAAGAATTAATCATAAATAACAGAATGATATCTAAAATATCCTTAAATAATTAAAAATTAAATAAATATTGGTCAAAAAGGCAAATCACAATCAAAAGAATATATGTATATATATTATTATTATTTCAATAGATTTTGGATTAGGTTTTGTGTTACATGGATGAATTGTATAATGCTGAAGTCAGGGCTTTTAGTGTACCCATCCCCAGAATAGTGTACGCTGTACCCAACAGGTAATTTTTACTCCCTCATCTCTCTCTCATCCTTCCCCCTTAGTTTCCAATGTCCATTACACCACTTTACGACTGTATATACCTATCATTTAGCCCCCACTTATAAGCGGGAACGTATGATACTTGTTTTTCCATTCCTGAGATACTTCACTTAGGATAATGGTCTCCAGTTCCATCTAAGTTTATGCAAAAGATATTATTTCATTCCTTTTATGGCTGAATAGTTTTCTTTATCCACTCATCCATTGATGGATACTTAGGTTGATTTCATATGTTCGCAATTGTGAACTGCGCTATGATAAACATTGGGGTACAAGTGTCTTTTTGATACAATGACTTAGTTTTCTTTGGGTAGATATCCAGTAGTGGGATTGCTAGATCAAATGGAAGGTCTACTTTTAGTTCTTTGAGAAATCTATGCACCGTTTTTTATAGAGGTTGTACTAATTTGCATTCTCACGGTGTGTAAGCGTTCCCTTTTCACTGCAACATCTATTGATTTTTGACTTATAAGTAATGGCCATTCTGACAGGGGTAAGGTGGCATCTCATTGTGATTTTAATTTACATTTCCCCAGTGATTAGTGATGTTGAGCATTTTTTCATGTTTCTTGGCCATTAGTATATATAGTATATAGTATATATAGTATTTTCTTTTGAAAAAAATCTGTTCATGTCTTTCATTCTTTTGCCCACTTTTCGATGGGGTTATTTAGTTTTTTTCTTGCTAATTTGTTTGAGTTCTTTGTAGATTCTGGATATTAGTCCTTTGTCAGATGTATAATTTGTAAATATTTTCTTCCATTCTGTAGGTTGTCTATTCTCTTATTTCCTTTGCTATGCAGAAACTTATTTGTTTAACTAAGTCTCATTTATGTATTTTGGTTGTTAATGTATTTGCTTTTGGGGTCTTAGTCATAAATTCTTTGCCTAGGCCAAAGTTTGGAAGAGTTTTCTTCTAGAATTTTTATGGCTTAAAGTCTTACATATAAGTATTTAATCCATCTTGAATTAATTTTTGTATATGGTGAAAGATAAGGATCCAGTTTCATTCTTCTGCCTGTGGCTATCCAGTTTTCCCAGCACCATTTATTGAATAGGGCATCCTTTCCCAGTACATGTTTTTGTCTACTTTGTTGAAAATCTGTTCATTGTAGCTATATGATTTTATTTCTGGGTTCTCTTAGAAGAATATGTTTTTAATGAATGAAAAATTTTAAAAATATAAAAGTTACATCTTACACAATTTTCAAAAGAAATGTATAGCTTTAAGCAGCTACATTAGAAAAGAAAGGTCTAAAATTAGTGGTCTTAAGTTTCTACCTTAAAATGACAAAGAAGAATAAATATCCTCAAGTTAAATAGAAGGAAAGAATAATGATATAAAAAGAGAAAACCATTCACAGAAAACTTATTTTTCTATTATTTATTTCTCTAATTTATCTGTATCTATTTTCTATTTCTCTGTTGTTTAATAGGAAAAATAATACAGTAAATTAGGAAAATCCACAGAATTGAAAGCTGTTTCATTGAATGTAACCAAAAAATTGACACACTTCTTGCTAGAGTGATGAAGAATGAAGAGACACAAATCACATTGTTAGGATTCAAAGACGGGACATAATTACAGATCTCACTGGACCTTAAAATGATAAGGTGATATTATAAACACGTTTGTGTCAATAAATTTAATAACTCAAATTAAATGAACAAATTCTTTGAAAGATACAAATTACTGAAACTGATTCAAGAAAAAGTAGTTACATCTGAATAGCCTTATATCTTTTAAAGAAATTGAATACTTTGCTCAACAGTTTCACGCAAATAACATCCCAGGTGCACATGGCTTCACTGGTAAATTCTATCAAATGTTGAAGAAAGAAATTACACCATTGCCACACCAGCTCTTTTAGGAAATTAGAGGAGTAAACACATTGCAACTCATTTTATGAGGTCATTATTAATCTGACATCGAAACCAGATGAAAACCAATAATTCAAAAAATATAGAACTGTATTTCTGTATAGTTGGACATAAGAATCTTTTAAAGAATTAACCAGTAAATTCAGCAACACATAAAAAGCATAACATACCATGACTAAATGGGGTCAATTCGGAAATGTTTAAGTGTGCTTCTTTTTTTAACATTTTATTTCAAAATAATTATAGATTTTTTTTCCTGTGGGAAGTTGCAAGAATAGTGTGAAGAGAACCCATGTACCTTTCTGCCAGTTTCCTCAGTGCTTACTCCTTACATAACCACAGTGGAATATTAAAACCAGAAAAGTGACATTGGAACAATGTGCATGTATAATTCTTATTATATCATCTTTAATGAAAGCTCTGGCTTAAAACTTAGAAATCAGTAGTAGGGTAACTACTGAGCAACTATTAAAGCAATTATTTGTTCTCTTTCTGAATTCTGTTATGAAATAACATGCATAAAAATGTTACAATGAAGATTAGAAAGTGTCACATCCTTAGAGATTAAAGAAACTACAAGATATTTCATGTTATATCTATTGATATTATCATACTTCAATTTTATTTCAAGGAGAGAGTATATTTGCACTTTCTACTCCTCTGCTTACACAATAGCAAACACAAGTAATTGTCTATTGAGTATGGATGTGTGTATCCTAGGCTTATCAGTTAAATCCCTGCAGCAGAAAATGTCTTTTTTATGTGTACATTACTTACATGACTGGCAGTATATTTTAATTTAATCAGACACATAGAAATTAATTTTTAATGTAACTTCCAGCTCAACAAAAACTTGGATTATGCTAGAGACAGAGTTAAACACTTATTTATGGGCTCTTTATTAAGTTCTCATGGTAAGCCTGAAAGCCAAAAGCAAGACCATAAAAGTGAGCTCATCACTCTTAAGAAGCAGATAACTTGCTCAGATAAGATAACAAATGTTCTGAGTATTGACTTTAAACTCAATTTGAACTGTGCCTGAACCCTGGGAGGTTGGATTCCCACCCCTGAATTGCTTTTCATTTCTCCATTCTTTTACTTCCTGCTTGGAGCCAAGGTGTCCACATGCCAGCAGCCTTCTATCCCCAAACCACGTCCTTCACTCTCTGCTTAGCCAGATAAGCGCATATACGTGCTGGGAGTCCTTACACACAGCTGGTTTCTATTACAGTTTTATGAGGTTTCACCTGACACCATTAGATGAGTTTTAAAAACTGTACATGCAAAAATCTTTTAGTGTTTTAGATTAAGTGTAAACTCTTGGTGATGCCATCTCACTATTACTTAACACTTTCCTGAAGACGATTTATGTGCCTAAGCAGGCACGCAGGCTTTCAGTAATGCAGCCTCAGCCTGTCCTTCCAGACACACCTGGAGCAGCACCTTCTCCTGCTAACCCATGCTTCGCCGCATGTCTGCCTCTTCCCAAATTGTGTCGTGTGTTGCTCTGCCCCATCACAAGACATTCAATGAAGAGAGCTCATCTTCCAAGGGTTGCAGGGTTCATGAAGAAAGCTCTGTTCTCTCCCGATGACTATCCCCAAAGCCAAGCAGGGGTGATCACAAGAGCTTCATAATATTTAGAGGAGTCTGCAAGAAGGAAAACCTGATCTTGTTTAATCTGTATTAGAGGAGATGCTGCACCGACTTATAAATTTCTGGGCTTACTTCCCCATAAGACTGTGAGTTTTTGAAGGCAAGATTTAATGTTAACCACCAAACCCCTAAATGTTAGTGTTTTGTCAGAAACAGGCTGCCTCTAACCCTGCTTGCTTCAGAGGAGAAATGGGAGGAGAAAGATGACATTTGATCATGTTCCAGGGAGAATGTTGTTGTGCAAGCCCCTTCTAACAAATGGGAAAAGGCTATTCCAAGTTTCAGAGCACAGGTTTCTTTTACCCTCACATGAAACACTCCATAGGGCATGCGAACCTCCAGGCTCATCCACAGTGAGCCTTCCATAGGAAGTGGATTGCAGTGTGTGAGTTTTCCTAAAGGAACTTGGTATTGCAGTTCTGAGTCCAAAAAATTCCCAGAAGAGTCTGGAAAATATGGGGTTAAAGGTCAATGGAAGTCATGACAGCATGACAGGCATGTACACTGAAGATAGCTCCATTCATTTGCACCTTTCTAGAGCCCAGATGGGAAATCATGAACTACTCCCTCTAAAATATGAGACCTAACTGTGGATCCCACTTGGCTACCCCTCATACCAGTATAAGGAAGAGACTGCAAATAAAGGGGAGGTAGGAAGAAGGGAACAGCATTATCACTCTTGGATACAGATCCATTGACATTATTGGTTCTTTTCTGTAATGAGGAGTAGATGTCACATGCAGTTGGTTTCTAAGAGATTATGGGGGAAGATGGTAGGCGAGTCTGTAATTCAAAGAAAAGTTCCTAAAGGAAGGAGAATATAAAAATTGTAATTGAATCAAACAGGAGAAGGAACATATTAGACAACTTAAACAGTGAAGACTATTTCATTTTCTTTCCCATTCATGTCCTCATTCTCTAACCAATGTCTGACATTAACGGTCTCCTATGGAATTCCATGACCACAAACTTCTCCCTCCATTGCACTGGCCACCACAACCCAGCACTATGCTGCTACCAGAAATACCTTCTCTAAAAATTATTTCATTTTTTAAAACAAAGAAGAATACAATTAGAACAACAACAGACATCACGGTGGATCTTTGTTAGCTACTATGTGAGGTCCACATCCCTGCATTACTCCCAATGGACATATTTCAGGTTATTTTTCTCTTTTATTTCAATGGATCGTTCTGAGAATCTGCCCTTCCCTTTAAAAGAACCACATATTTACTGACCTCTCCTGTCACCCAGAGTGTTTTATTTTTTTCTTATACGTCTCTATATATCATTTTACCCTCCTAAAAAGCAAACGATTTTTAAAATAGCCCCTTATCTATCTACATGCAAAGTTCTCCACGCTCTGAGCTTCCATTGCTCTTTACTTTTCTCCAAAGTTGATTATTTTGACCTATGATAGATGGAGGGAGGCGGGAGAGAGAGAGAGAGAGAAAGAGAGAGAGAGAGAGAGAGCTAGAGATTGAAAGCAACTTGAAGAGAACAGGAATAAATTGATGCTTCTTCTCTTAGCCTCGAATAACTTTTGCCACAGTGAATTATACAGATCAGGCCTCCAATGTAACAGATTGGAACTATCTTGGGTACGGAGGAGAAAGGAGCATGCAAAGAGCCTTTGTGGCTCTTTCAGAGGGTGCGGCTATGAAAGTTTCAGGATCCAAATGTGGTTAGTTGGGTGGAGTGAAGTGGAACAGTGCCCTCAAGAACCTGTCAGCCAAGCCCCGTTCTTCTCAGGTACCTAATGAGGCAGGAATGCAGAGCATGATCATGAGATAATTTTATTCCTCTTTCTACTTCCAAAGCATTTCCTTATCAGTATGTAATGATTCGTTTTAGCCTTCATAGGCTTAATCAAGACGGGACACATTTGGCTTGGTGCACCTAATGGCAGCCACTGCCCACATAGCCTGGTGCGTATCACGTGAGCTCCACGTTCGCTTTCTCTTCGTGTGCTTTTTTATCCCAGATGAATTATGAGATCACTGACTATACTTCATTTTATCCCCCCAATGTAGATGCATTTTCTTTATGCTCTTTAAACATATTTTAATCTATCCCATTAATATAATTTAAATAACGCCCATTGAAAACAGCTAAGCGTTGTGCAAGAGGGGAAAAACTAAGCACATTCTTAGCTAGGTCTCTATTCACAGTTTGCACGTAAAGTCTAGCATGTAATGAGCTTAAGTTCAGCTATGTGTTTGAATAGGTGGCATGAGGACGTCAAAGAGGTTATACACGCATATCAAACGCATGTCAGTAAGTGTAAACATGTAAGCAAATTCCTCAGCATGTAAAAGTTAAAAAAATAAATATATAAAGTCCAAATATGTACACACATTCTTTAAGGAAATTGTGAGAGTGTCAATTGCTGGGCATAATTACAGACCGTGTGTCCAGCCATTCAGACTGTAGCTGAAGGAACCGGTCACAGGGAGAGTAAGGGAACTGCCGTGATCCTGTGGGCAGTCAGCATTCAGCATTAAGTTCAGAACTTACACCTGAGTGTTCAGACTCCTTGTCCCATTGAGTGTGAGCTGTATCTGTGTTCTCAGTTCTCTATTTATTACATCTATAAAGCAGTTTGTCAAAGAACGTGAGTCCTGACATTATAAAAATGCTCCCTCCTTTCTCTTTTAAGAGCAAAGCATGTGTGTTTTGGCAGGCATTCTGCTCTATATTTATCATTTATAACACAGTTACAGGCAGCAGTTCTTGACTTTCAGGAGATCACAGAACACTGTGACTATCTAATGAGACCTTGGCATCCTCGCCTTAGAGAAGGAAGCTTGGGCACACACACTCAGGTTTTCCCACAGTTGCCGGGGGACACGGACGGGGGAGGCAAGCATCTCAAGTTGAGAAACTTACCATGTCGTCACTTTGTTAGTGTTCTTCCAAATTATTACCCTCTGAATTGAGCCTAGGAAACTGCCATTTAGGAAAAAAAAAAAAAGTAATGTCTGGTACACAGGAGCTAAACAAATGAACAATAAAGATTACTTACTTAAATGCTGGACTGTGTACCTAAAAGCTGCCCAAATGGTGCACATTAAGAAGCAGGTGGTTCAGGTGTGCGGACGGCTCCACCAGACCCTTCCTTGTAATTTGGTCCAGCCTGGCAGGGTGCTCCTTAGTTACCTGTTTCAGGTGGTAGTGGATGATGTGCTACTACGATGCCCAAGTGAGGGCCCTGCCTGGCCTAATAAGAGATATCTCCTTGATTAGGACACATGTCTTCAGAGAGTGCAGTCTCCCACTCCTGTATGTGAACATTTCTGTGCATATGTTATGACTGTATTTGACATTTGCTTCTCATCACATGGGAATGCAAGTGTGCTGGTCGCAGAGGCATTCCTGCCTCCTCCTGAGTTATTTATTTATCTATCCAGATGCAGATCAGCTTGGGCGTATGGCATTTCAGTACTTCCAACTTCTTACCCAGAATTAGGGCAAACAACTCACTGTGCGGAAGGACCTTCAAGACATTCCACTCTTGCTTAACAACCCCTGGCTCCCCATTGCTTGCCAGGGCATCCCCCATCCCTGGTCTCTGCCTCGCTGTTCCATTTTTCTTGGATGTCTTCAGACCATTGTAGAAGCCAGGAGCGAGGCTTTGCAGGCCATTAGGCCTGGCTGTGAAATCCAACCCTCTTTCCACCAGCTAACTGTTAAGACCGGGCATGTTTCTTAAATTTTCAAAGGTTTTGTATTATCTAAAATTAGCATAGTATGTACCTCACAGGGGTCTGGTGAAGACAAAATGAAACAGTGCACCCAAAGCCGTTTACACAGGACTCAGCCCAGAGTACACCCTCGATGAAGGGCTGCTCTACTCTCATTATTACATATCAGTGCCGGTCTGTTGTAACTACTATCACTTCTTCTACCATCCCTACTACTGCCGAGAGTAATGCTTTCTACTTCTTTTTATTTGTGACACCCCGTCACCTTCATGGCCTAGATCACATTATACATTTTTCGCGAAGGTTATGGGGATCCTTCTAACAGATTTAATTATATTTCTGCTGTAGAATTCACCTTGTTGTTTTATAACGAGTTACATGTTTATACCTTAGGTTGAGTGGTGAGAAGTTTGGCTTAGAGACGCACTACCTTCATCTCTGCGTCCCCACACCTGGAACAATGCCTGTTACATGACCTTCACTGCATTGAGGGAGCTGATCAGTGTATTTTCTCCAAAATGGTTACTTTTTCACAGATCTTTGCTGACAGCCCTATTATGGAACAAGTGAATAAATGAGGGACTGACTGAAAGAAAAGAAATCAAGGAGAAAAAGAGGTCAACTGGGTAACTAGATTCCTTGAAAAGAATCCTCCATCCCACTTTGGGATACAGGAAACCATCAACATGTCATAAGCTACCTCGCTGCTAAGGACCTTTAGAGAATTAAGACAAAATATGGTAGGAAAATATTACATGGCACTCATAATGGGTACGTAGTTCGCCACAGATGGCTCCCTCGTAGAAAATCTTCCATGAAGGGGAAGAAACTGCTCAGAAGAGAGGTTTGCTCTGTTATGTTACAATGACAGCTACTGACCCTGTTGCAGTGATCACAGTGCTTTGCCTTTGCCAGCCCAGAGCTGCGAGCAGCACGAGTAGCGCAGGTGGGGTGCACACATTCCTCTAGCCCAGGAGATAGACCCCCTGGGTCTAGGTAGGACAGTATGTGGGGAGCAGGGTCCGTGGTGCAGCGGCTCCCTTAAAACAGCCTCAGCAGGGACAGTCTGAGCCAGACAGTCAACAAGCGTTTACGGCATTGCTACTCTGCGCCAGGTCTGGGGACACGTGCCGGGGTATCCTCTCCTATTCCGTGTGTCCTCTTCTCCCTTATCTCTATGCTACACAAAAGGTGGCCAAGTAGTTACACTTTTACTAGAAACAGACTTGAGTTGATACTTCTCAGATAATACTAAACACACTAATAAAAAAATTATGTTTGGAAGTGGGAAACACTGAATTGACTTTTAAGAAACAAGGTGTTGGGTTGGAAAAAGGAAGAGTGAATTTGTATTGGGCCCTGAAGGACAGCTAGTGATTTAGGATGCCATCTGATTGGTGAGGGGTATGAGTTTGTTTGCAAGTAGGTGTGGTGTGTGGCTGATGTACCCAGAGAGGTTACATTACAGGGTGAGGTGCAGGCATGAAGGTACAAGAGTTGTAGGCAGGTCCTGAGGCTGTCAGAGAGTGCAGAGCTTAAAGCACAGTCCTTAGAGCTGGGAAGACCCACGTCTGACCCTAGTTCTGGGAGTTTGTTATGACGTCTCTGTAAAATGGGCATCCTGCCACTCCCCATGCAGGTTGGTGTACATGGTGGGAGGTTGTGTTCCTACCATGCCCAGCAGGCGGTGGGCAGTTCTGAGTGGCAGGTACCAGTATTCTAAAACACGCATCCCTCCAGCTTCCTCGGGCTCCTTATCTCACATGCTGCCGTGCACCGTGTGTTTGTTTAGTGTCCACACAGGAACATAACGTGAACGAACTGAAGAAAAGGCTGACCCTGAGCTGAAGAAGGCTCAAGTTGTCATCCTGAGTTTCCAGGTTTTTACAGAGGATTTATTCCCTGCCATTGCATGTGCTCTCCTGGACTCTGAACTTATCTTGAGCAGCACGTTGTAAGAAGGATTCTGAACATGATGTTACAAGAAGATCTCAATCTTCCTTCTCTGCTGCATGTCTTTGCCCTCAGCAATGGATGCAAGAGCACTAACAAAGACAAGGTAACACACTATGTCTTCTTAAGACCACGCGGTGCGTGGAATATGAGAGCAGAAAGGCAATCCAGGTTCCCAACCGTGCTGAGGCTGCCTGCCTGGGGCAGAGCTTCTGAAGCTACTTCAGTGGGAGAGGACAGATGGGGGACAACAACATGGAGGCAGAGCAATTTGTGGGAGTAGTGCTGGGGACAGTGTGACCCAGAGCTGCAGTGTGCATAGTGCAGCAGGAGGGATGTGAGAGCTCTGGAGGGCAGCCCAAGAAATTAAGAGGCTTCTCAGGGATTCACACCTCAGCCTTGCGGTTTGTCTTGGAGTGAGAGGCATAACCCACTCAGGCAGGATGAGCCATCACACTGCAGACTTCCTTCAGAGACCAGATGGGCTGCTCACCTGCTGGCTGCCTTATCGGTGTGATAGAGACTTTGAAGGGGGTGATGCCAAAACCAAAGCGAGGA
The DNA here is from genome assembly GCA_004363605.1 of Indri indri. Taxonomy (NCBI): domain Eukaryota; kingdom Metazoa; phylum Chordata; class Mammalia; order Primates; family Indriidae; genus Indri; species Indri indri. The sequence goes on from RJWJ010023934.1 coordinate 17,091, forward strand.
GGAGAGAGTGGAATGGGAGACAGGGCAGACTCAGGTTTGAGCAGCAAGGGGCTGTGCAGGTGGCTGGAACAGAGACTCCAGCCCAAGACGGGGGCAGGGATGTTGGCACATGTACACACTTAGCACAGTCTGTTCAAGACAACATGAAGTGCCGTGAGGGGGCACACGAGGGAGGCTGAGATACTCAGGACTGGCTCCTTGAAGAGCATCCTCAAGATGAGCCCTAGGATCAGAGATGAGGAGGAGGAGGCAAGTGCACCTGTGCTGTGCACAGCAGGGAATGCCAGGACCCTTGCAGGACCTGAGGAAGATCCAGCTGGCTGGAGGGTAGTGAGTGAGGGGCTTGGCCCCTGGAAGGGTGGATAGGAGACCAGAGCTTTACCCTGAAGGGCTAACCACTGGGAGTTTGGGTTTCATTCCAGGTGGGAGACGTGGAAGACAGGTAAAGGGTTTAAATCCAAGGTATGGTGGTATGGATTTTTATGACAAAGCTTGCTTCTGAACGTTGCAGGAATATGATTGTAGGACAAGCCAGAGTGGCAGTGAGGAAACCAGTTTAGGAAGCCATGGTGGTGGCTTCAATAGTGACAATTGCCACTTCTGCTATGGCAGTGGCCACTACGGATGGAAGGAAGTGACGTTCAGAATGTTCCCAAAGATCTCATTTTTCCTTGTGGCTCTCTCAACATTAATTTCATTCAGAGCCAGCATTTCTTACAAACTGGATCACTGATAAGCAGGATCCCTGCGATGCATTTTGCCAAGCGATCGGTGGCGATGTTCTGCTGGGGATTGCTGTGTGGCACAGCATGCCAAATCCATATGCCCAGCAGAGATAAGTGACACAGGCCCTAATAGACTTTTATGACTCATCAACTGCATACTGGGTGCTTGCTATGATAAAGCAATATGTGATGAGTGTTATAGAGCAGTTTTAAATAAAGGAGCAGGGGACGGGGGTGGGGACAGCTCTGTGGGTAGAGACTCCTATCAGGCTGAGGCTGGCAAGAGGATCACTGCGTTCACTTTCCTAACCAAGGATGCCAGAGCTGGGAGTGTGGTCTGGGAAGAGAGGCAGTCATGTGATAAGCCAGAGAAAAATACCCCTTGTGGGCCCAGGTTAAGGTGAGGTTACCATAGTGATGAAGACTCAGGTGAGCCAGAATTCCAGGAGCAGGAGAAGAAGGGCAATTCTGGAAGCACACCTGTCACACTGACAGGTGACAGTGCCTGTGACCAGCTTTCGGGTACTCTCTTTGTTTGGAAACAGGCTGTTTTTAAGTAACCAAGGGTAGGAACAACTGGGCAAGGCTTCTGTGAGCCTTTAATACTCCCAGACAGAAAAATGAAGCCATTGAATACTGGTAGTGATATAAGAATAAGTCTGAGTAATATGGAGAATCCTACAGAACTTGTAGTTATTGATAAAAGCACATCCAACTTTATCATCCCATTGGATTTCCAAATGAATCCCTTCCATACAGCGATTGTTTCCATGTTCCAGTGAGGAAACGAAGGCTGAGATTACACTGCTTCTCTCTGATGCCAGCAGGGCCAGCTACATAGTTTGCGGATCTCAGTGCAAAATGAAAACGAGGGGGTCTTTGTTCATAAACTATTAAGAATTACAAGATGGTGACAGCAGAGCATTGAACCAAGGGTGGGGCCTTTCTGAGCAGGGGCCCTGGGAGCCCGCAGCCCTCACACCTGCAATATGGGCCCTGACATTCAGACTTCAGCCTCAATCCGTTGACTGCAAACCTCTGACTCTTCTCAGTCAGGGGAAAGTCAGGCTATGACTGTGACATTTGTAAAGAGGTGCTGGGTCAAGAAAGAAAGGAAAAACAGTTGAAAATAGAGTTCCTCCAGACAGCAACTCCGCGGTGTCCTCCCAGGCCAGCGCTCCCGGAACTAGAAACTGGATCCTTTATTCAAGGGAATGCAGAGGCCTCCCTTGCACATGCAGGTCATTTTGCCTTGGCCGAATGGTGACACTAAGAGATGCATCCATAACATCCTCTGTTTATCTAAACGCCATTGTTTTCTAAACCAAGGCATAGCCATCCCTAACAAGGCACCTTCCATTTCCCCCTCCTGCTTTCTTATAAAGTCTGCCCTATTTTTTATTTCCAGACCTGTGTCCTGAACTCTAGACCCATACAGTACATCGCACAATCTGACTAATGCCTACATTTCCTGCCCTAACTTTCTAACCATATCTGTGAAATTAGGGATTTATAAAGCATGGGTTCAAGGTCAAATATATTCTTACCGTACTTCAAATAATCATGCATTGGAGATGGCTGAATTTACTCAATATCCTGCAACTGACTAGCTGAGGCTATAAGGCCAGCATTCCACCCAGATTTCAGGAAATGAGCCTTCTTGAGTTCAAAAAGGGAAATACAGCTCATGCTCAGAGACCTCTCAGCTTTACTGGGGGCTTCTTTTAGCTCTGAGCATTTTGAAAATGGTGTTAATTTAGTGCTGGTTCCAAAACACAATCCTCCCTGAAATGCAGCCTAGTGATTCGATTTACTTCACTTGTCCTAGTTCATCTTCTTTTCAAAGTTCAAATAATACCTTAGGCAGAGCCATCCAATGCCTTTCCTTTAATGATGGAATCAACTCCACAACACTGTCTGTGGCTCTCTAGGCCACATGTGAGCTGATCCTAACTTCTGCAAGCCTTCTGTGTTCCTGTGCATGTGCTTTCCTTGTCCCACCCCAGCTACAAATTGTTCCCTGAAGGCACTTTTAATGTTTTGGGAACAGTGACCTTTATTAACATCTTTCTGAGCCTAAAATGATGTCCTCTTCATGTCAGCAGCTAGAATCCTGCCATTGCTCTGTCCATCCACTCATATGTATATGTCTGTTCACATCCAACTCTCTAGCTTTCCTTTCACTCATTCGTACATTCATCAAATATGTTTGAAAGTCTTTTATATGTCATTACATGCTTCAGATGCCTAAAAATGAGAACTCTCCTAAGACATCATCTCAGGGGCTGTGGGGCCAGCATGAAAGGCAGACACTGGGGGCTGAGCACAGGCAGTGTCCCAGGCATGAGGATGGAGTAGGAAGAGGCTTCCAGTGGGAGGGAAACTCAAACCAAGAGTGTCCCAGGAAGCCAGTACCCAAGATGATAACTCAAGATCAAGTGGGACTTGAGGCACAGAAAGAAAATAAAACCAGACAGAATCGAGAGAACTACAGGTTGTTTAACATCACTGCCACCAGGAGTGTGAGGGGTGGTTCACATGACCTGCGCCTGGAGTGGTGAGCAGGAAGGAGAGCACACAAGGCCTCGTGTTACATAGATGCATTTGGACCTGAGGCCGGCCAGCACTGGGGGGTTTAAAGTAGTGGGGGACATGGTCAACTTTGAATTCTAGAAAGACCCATCTGGGGACTGCATGGAGAGTGAAGTTTTTGAGGATTGTTACAATCAGCCAAATGAGAAATTAATATTTAGAAATAGTTAACATTGCCACAGGGAATGGAAAATTGTGTACATTTGAGACAATGGAAGAGATGAAATCTACAGAATTTTGTGACTGTTAGGAGAGATGGAAACGGAAGTGTCACAAATGACCCTTGAGTTTCTCGCCTGATCCGCATTGTTGAACATGGTTTGCTTTGCTGATAAAAGGCACACAGGAGAAGGAGCAGTTTAGGGGAAATTCGTGCCCTTTGTTTCACACATGTTGATTGTAAGGGGTCTGCTGATCTCCAGGAGGAAATAACCAGTGGCAGTTGAGTATATGGGTCCAGAGGCCAAGGGAAGAGAAGCCATCTAGCCTGGGATAACCCATCTACAGAGTGTATACTGATTGTCATTAGCACAACACTGGTTGATGAAATCATGGGAGGAAGGTGATGCTAACAGCCTACCACTACCCCGCAAATTACACACATACTAACATAGTCTTTGTCTTGCCATTGGAAAGAATTTTTTAAAAATGCAACAATCATGGCACATAAAGGTTAAGTAACCTGCCCAATATCTTTCAGGTAGAAATAGGTAGAGTTGAAATGGACACCCAGGCAGCTGAATCCCGGAGTCTGGGCTTCTAACCAGTAGGCAACACCATCCCTCGGAGAGAGTGTGGAGAGTGCTGGCCACATGGGAGGCACTCAACAAATATTTATGGAGCAAGTGAATTAATGAATGGAGTTAACGAGAAGAAATGAGATCCCCTTGCAAGCCCAGCTCTGATGTAGACAAAGTGCAGAGTATTTGGAGCTACTCTGGTAGCTCAGTGACTGGCCCTTCCATTCAGGACATGCCCACCTTTCAAGGGGTTTGTGGAGAAGCGTCTCTACTGTGAACAGAACATTAAGTCACAGCCAGGTGAGGTCTGCACACCTAGCTGGTGGATCAGTGGCCACACAACATCTGTTTTGCAGTCTGTTTCTTGGCAAGGTAGGGTATTACCTGTAGCTTAGTGCAAGTCACAGGGAAAGCACAGGTTGAATTGTGGTCTCAGACTACTGAGTTTTCAGAGCCATGGCACCATAACCTAGGTGAAGATAGAAAGTGGGCCCATGGTGTAAGGGCCAAGAATGTGCAGCCTCGAGGATTTGGGTTGACCTCAGGAACCAGGCCACGTGGCCTCATTTTTCTGACCCTTAGTTTCTTTTCTGTCTAAAATGGAGTTGACTATGTCTATCATTCAAGGTTGATGTAGGATCCAAACTTTCCAGAGTCCTTAAACATAGAGCTTGCTATAGGGGAAACTGTTCTATCAATATGTGGTAGATATTTTTACTACTATTTCTCAAAGAGAAACCAGGACTATTAACGTACAACACTGTTGCTATCGTCTTAAAAACCATGCATTGCAATAGGTCTAAATCATCGAATCCCAAGCACAAAGGTGGAAATGCCAGCAGAGTCTGAACGGAAATCCGAGACCAAGGTTTGACAAAGCACCAGGGTCAGGCCCAGGCAGTTGGAAGGCAGATGGCATTGTCAGTGGACGTGTTTGTTAAGGGACTGGGGCCTCCACACTTTATTCCCCCTGTGCCTCCACAGTACTTTGGCCTTGGAGGGTGATAATACATCAGAAACTCACATACGTAAGTATTTTATGAACAGTTCATTCATCTCCTTTTGTTTTCCTTTTACATTTTCCTAAGATGGTAGAAGGCAAGAGAAATCCACATTAACTCTTTGAAACCAAAATTATTCTAGAGTCGAATCGTAAGGATCTAGGCAAGAAAGCTGCTCTGTTGAGGTACTCCTCTGAGTTCTTTCCAGGAATGTGCACACTGTCTGCTTACTGCTGCACATGGCTGCAGATCCTAGCGCTCTCTAAGCTCCCCAATGCCTCCTATACATCTGCTACAGGTGAAATTTTAAGCCTCCAAAAAATGTATTCTTAAAGCATTCTCTTTCAGTTGATTGAAATTCAGACAATAATTCTGTGATTCAGAGTCAAAGAATTTCTGATCTGGAAAAGGCTAAAAAGTGGAAGGTATACAACTTGCTCTCTTCCAAGGATGTGGTGAAGATTTTTCTCAAAGTCACAAGCTAGGACTACAACTCATGTCCCGTTTTCTTAATTCAGCATTCTTCCTTCTCTCGAATCACACCACTTCCCCACACACATGTTCTTTAGGGATGTTTATATTTGTGATCTCTTCCTGAGGAAATTAAAAATTAAATCAAATTAAAAGCAATTTGTTTTTGCTAATTTTGTATTAATCTCAGAGCACCTGAAGCTCAGCTTTGCACTGGTTTAAATAATTACTATGAATGTGTTTGCTAATCGATATCACAAGTATATGTAGTATAATTGTTCAATGTCCTGATAGAAATTGTTCACAAAAATGTAAACATTGACAACAAGGGAAACACAAGGCAAACCAAACCTTGGGCAGACCTCTGTTGCAAAAGTTCAATACAGTTCACGGAAGCAGTAAGTTGATGAATGGAATATAAACTGTCCGTGTAATGTTGCGTGTAACTGTGAAGGAAGCAGGGTTAAGGAAGCAGACAAGGGGGGCAATGTGTCTAACTAAATCAACCAGCAGATTCTAAACAGTGGAACACAGAATTCCTCCCAGGAGAAGCAGTGCCCATCTGGAATCATTATATAGAGTGGCAAACTGTTATAGGAAACTATTCTAAATGTTCTGAGAATTTACTGAGGATTATAAGATCTTGTTTTGACAAATAGCATGATGAATTTCAGGATCGGAAAGCCTGAAGACACATCGGGAAGGAAAAATTACCATATTTACCAGCAAATATTAAATATCCCTGATAGCATCTCATTTTTTCCCTTGATGGAATAAACGTGTTTGCTCTAAATTGAGAGGGAGGTACAGGAACTGGAGTGTTATTTGAGAGTCTAGACATAGCCTCGAAAACATGTTGAAAGACTCTTCCATTGTGGTCTTAATCTGCAGGCAACACATGCTATTTGCAGGGGTGCGGGTGGGATGCAGGGGGAAGGTGATGAGGAATTTGCCAGGCTATTGAGGAGGTTTCTCAGAATAGCACAACTAGGAAGTTGTAACAAGAGGCCCTAACCTATGGTCTTGGCTCGGACACATTTCGGCATTTTTCTGACCCTTTCCTGAGGGAGTTTATCCCACGTCCTCAGGAGGGAACAATGAGAAGCTAAAGCTTTGCATCACTAGTGAACAGAAAGTGCATTCCGCCATGGTCCCCACCAGACAGACAAGCAAGCAAAGTCACCAGGGAGCCACATCAGGGAAGATAAGAGAAGAGACATGCATGAAACCACATCGCCCCAAAACCAGCCCAGATAATGGGGACCACAGCAGATCACCAACAGGGTAGATGCCATTTATTCTAGGAGCCTGTTCTGGACCTCAACAGGGTTGAGGTCACCATGTACATCAATTGCAATGTTCACTAGACTGAACTGCGATCATTCACTGGGCTTCGTGAGTCCCTTTGGGATGATAGTTCAGGGTTCTACTACCTTTTTAAAAAAATCAGTGCCTAGCAAAGTACTAACTACAGACAAGCAATATGAAAATGTTTGTAGAATTGATTAATAATATATAGACATGTTTTTCTTTCTTTTTATGTCTTCAGTCCTCTTATCTTCATCTGTCTACCTCGCCCTCAACTGTAGAAGGGTCAGCACTCATCCCCTGGGCATCCCAAGATCATTGTCTCTGGCGCATCCCATTAACATTAAACACTGACATGCTTGTTTCACGTATGGATTCTTGAGCTGCTCAAAGCCTGGTGCTGTTTCAGATCCACTTTGTTTTCGGATACATAGCCTGATGTGATGCACAAACCAGGTACTCAGTAAACATGGGCAATGTGGACCGAAAGAGTTCGGAAGTGGTAATGTGGAGACTTGGCCATGGAGTGAGGAAACATGGGGGTAAAGCTCAGACACACAGACTGCAATTAGTAGGAATGTGATCCAGCGGATGGAGTTCCCAGCGCAAGGCATCATTCACACAGTGGTTCTCAAAGCGGGGTTCCTAGATCCAGCATCACCTGGGATATGTTAGACATGTGACCTCTCAGGCCACACCCTAGATTGACTGAATTAGAGTCTCTGTGCCGGGGCCCAGCTGTCTGTGTTTTAACAAGCCATTCAGGAGATTCTGATGTGTGCTCAAGTTCAAGAATCACTGATTAAGGGCCGGGCGCGGTGTCTCATGCCTATAATCTTAGCACTCTGGGAGGCTGAGGTGGGAGGATCGTTTGAGCTCAGGAGTTTGAGACCAGCCAGAGCAAGAGCGAGACCCCATCTACACTAAAAATAAAAAGAAATTAGCTGGACAACTAAAAATATATAGAAAAAATTAGCCAGGCATGGTGGCACGTGCCTGTAGTCCCAGGTACTCGGGAGGCTGAGGCAGAAGGATTGCTTGAGCCCAGGAGTTTGAGGTTGCTGTGAGCTAGGCTGACACCATGGCACTCTACCCAGGGTGACAGAGTGAGACTCTGTCTCAAAAAAAAGAAAAAAAAAAAAAAAAGAATCACTGATTAAGGAACTCTACAAAAAGCATTCATACATTCCACTGATATTTAAGTATAATCCACTAAATGCCAGTGGACATAGGAAGATTTTATTTTATCATCATCATGGGTTCTAAAATCAGGAGGAGAAAGCCATGAGTTAAAATAAATAATCATAAACAAAACAGGGCATTATTGGAAAGAGGTAACATTTAATGTGGGTGATTGGGGAAGGTAAAATGAAAGGCACTGACTTGAG
>RJWJ010023935.1:0-25310 GCA_004363605.1 Indri indri
CAGCCTCAGGGACAAGTGCTGATCTTTCCGTAACAATTATGATCATTCTTAAGATTGGCATTGTGATAATAATTTAACACGTTTCTATAACAGCACCTTTCTATTAAATATTTTGAAGGAAAGACAAAAGAAAAAAGCCATCTCTCCAACTTAACATGGCATTATAATTTTGGTATATTCTTGTTCACTTTTTTAAACAGTGAACAAATATTGTACTTTTCATTAAACATTATGGCATATGCATTTTTCAAGATTGTTACTTGGCTTTCATAGCTATTATTTTTAGTGATTACACAATATGCCATCAAATAGATTATACTCTTTAGTAAACCATTCCTCCATTGCTGACATTTAGATTACTTCCACTTTTTCATTGTCAGGAAACTGGTGAACATCTCTGGGCATATGACTTCATGATAAATCATCAGATATGGCATGTGGGGGCCAAAATGCCTCTTAGGTTCTTATAGCTCTTGGCACATACTGCCAAATTCCTTCCAAAAAGGATTATATTAATATACAGTCACCAGCTATGTAAAAATAACTCAACATACACACTCCTGAATTAATGTTATAAATATGATCTAGACATAATTTCCCTGCCACATAGAAAATTGCCAATTTATTTATAGCATTGTTTCTTTAAATATGCATGTTCATTTTCCTTAAAATACATAATAATAGAATTTTACAAATTTTTTCAGAGGCACTATGATCTCTTTTCCATAGCCTTTTCCCTGACAGGTTTTTATTTTAGGGTTTCCACAATTACAATAACTGCTGAGGCATTAATTTTCAATACTGAGATAACATCCTGATTTTAGGTTTCACTTTAGGTTAGAATGTATTACAATGGTTGCACAGAGTTTATATAAAAGACAATAATTTTTCAGATCTGTACTTATTAACTTAAAAATGTTTCATTAATTAGAAAGAATTTGTTCTTCTGATGGTAAAAATCTCAACTAAATTAACTGTGCTATCTTTGCCAATTACTTAGTTTAACTTGGAAGAACTTAAAGATAAACAGAGATAAATAAAATTCCATAGAAATCCACTAACTCCTTTTGTTCCAGAGGTCCAACCATTCTATTTCCTTCTATCCCTATCTTGTTTGTTGAAATTACTAGCATGATTTATGAATTTGTTAAAAGAAACAATTACTCCCAGACAATCACTATTAGGAAACACAGTTTCCAAAGACCCTATATTAAAAAGCTTACTTAGTAATTTTAGAAAAATAGTGTAAGTAGGTATTACTTATATACATAATTTCCCTTGTTCCCACTTACAAATATTTTAATTAGCTGTCTAATAAATGGTATGACCAAGACTGAAATCCAGGTTCAACTCTTGGCCAGGAATTTTTTCATTTTACTATAATGCAAGAGATACTACGCATCTGAATCTCTCTGCCTGACTATATATGTGCATTTTTCTCCATTGAATATTGAGACTTTTAAATTGTACTGAAATATGATTATCCTGCTGTACTTAATAAGGCCACTTCTATTTAGCTGTCTTTCTCTGAATGAAGCGATCATCCTACACACCTTAGCAGAAGTGAATTTCAATCAGGAAATTGGAACCAAGCAGGCTAGCTCTAGGGAAGTAGACAGGTCTTTTCTAGACCTGTAGGAGCAGATTCTGAGTGGTGATTTTTTCTTTGATATGGGGTTTTGCTATGTCAGTTGCCCAGGCTGATCTTGAACTCCTGGACTTAAGGGATCCTCCTTCCTCAGGTTCCTGAGTAACTGGGACTATCAGGGCACATAACCACACTTGGTTAATTTTTTATTTTTTTGTAGAGACAGGGTCTTACTATGTTGCTCAGTCTGGTCTTGAACTACTGACCTCAAGTGATCCTTGTGCTTTGGCCTTCCAAAGTGCTAGGATTACAGACTTGAGCCACCATGCCCGGCCCATAATTTCTTCTTAAACCTAAGAGTTATTAACAGGGATTTTTAATTTATATTTTTGCTCTTGACTTCTAACTTAATTGGATTTCTATTATTTGAAGTTTGTTGACTCTTTCTTTATGGTCTAGTGTGTAATCATTTTAACTGCACGTATATTGGAGAAAAATGTGTATTCTCTTATTTGGTCAAGTTTGTTAATAGTTTTGTTCAGATTTTCTATATGTTCTTGCTAACTTCTTGTCTGTTTAGCCTATCAATAATAAGAAAGATGTGTTGAATGTCTCATAATAATGGTGAACTTATCTTTTTATTTGTAGTTCTATAAATTTTTACCTCATCTATGGGAAACTATTTTATTAGATGAATACATGTTTCAAGTTGCTCTAGCTTGGTGAATTGAACATCTTATTGTACTGTGATCTTTTTCATCCCTAACAATGTACCGGTTTTTTTTTTTTTTTTTTTTTTTTTTTGAGACAGAATCTTACTGTGCTGCCCGGGCTAGAGTGCCGTGGTGTCATCCTAGCTCAGAGCAACCTCAAACTCCTGGGCTCAAGCAATCCTTCTGCCTCAGCCTCCCGAGTAGCTGGGACTACAGGCATGTGCCACCATGCCCGGCTAATTTTTTCTATATATTTTTAGTTGTCCAATTAATTTATTTCTATTTTTAGTAGAGACGGGGTCTCGCTCTTGCTCAAGCTGGTCTCGAACTCTTTTTTTTTTTTGAGACAGAGTCTCACTCTCTTGCCTGGGGCGAGTGCCGTGGCGTCAGCCTAGCTCACAGCAACCTCAAACTCCTGGGCTTGAGCAATCCTACTGTCTCAGCCTCCCGAGTAGCTGGGACTACAGGCATGCGTCACCATGCCCGGCTAATTTTTTTTCTATATATATTTTTAGCTGTCCAATTAATTTTCTTTCTATTTTTGGTAGAGACGGGGTCTCACTCTTGCTCAGGCTGGTCTCGAACTCCTGAGCTCAGAACGATCCGCCCACCTCGGCCTCCCAGAGTGCTAGGATTACAGGCGTGAGCCACCGCGCCCGGCCTCGAACTCTTGAGCTCAAACAATCCGCCTGCCTCAGCCTCCCAGAGTGCTAGGATTACAGGCGTGAAAGAGCTGTCAACGGCCAAAGCTGGAACAATTTGTGTAACAAAATAAAGTAGTATGGGAATATAACCCAAAGTATAAAATAAATATTCAAGACTCCATACCGATATAAACAAATGATTGAATAAATAAATAATGGACAAGAAGAAACAAATCTCCTGTACAGAAGAATTCCAAATAGTTTATATAGATACGACATCCTCAAGGAGATGAAGCATAACCTGCCAGTCCTTATGTGTGGGCTTTGCATAGTGACTTCCTTCCAAAGAGTACAGTATGGAAAGGAGGAAAAATAGTAACTTTACAATGGGGAAATCTGACAAACACTACCTTAGCCAGGTGATCAAGATTAATGTCATGTTGATGGCATGTACTCGATGTGATATAATGAAAATGGCACTTTACCTCTGTGGTCGTTCTCCCCCAAACTTATAATCCCAGTCTAATCATGAGAAAAACATCAGACAAATTCCATTTGAGGGACTTTCTACAAAAGTTCCCTAGTTGACCTTAGCGACCAGGTGTGGTGGCTCATGCCTCTAATCCTAGCACTTAGGGAGGCCCAGACCAGGCAGGGGCCAGGAGGATTGCTTGAGGCCAGGAGTTCAAAATACTTAAACAATACTCCTTAAAACTTAAAGGTCACTAAAAACAAGGGAAGTCTAAGTAATAGTCACAGTCCAAGAAGCATACGTAACAACTAAATTTAATATCCTGGTTGGGATCCTGGAACAGAAAAAGATCAATGGATAAAAAGTAATGTGAATAAAATATTAACTTTAGTTAATAATAGTGTATCAGTACCATTTCATTAATTGCAACGAACGTACCATACAGTAGGAAACGTGGGGCATACGGGAATTCTCAACTCCGTAATTTTTCTGTGAATCTAAAACGATCTAAAATTAAAAGTTTATTTAAAAAAAGATCACCTACAGAGTGGGAGGTTATATTCAAATATACATATCTGACAAAGGTCTTGTACCCAGAATAGATAGAATTCCTACAAATGAATAATAAAGACAACCAAATTTAAAACAATAATTCCCAACTTTAAAAACATAGGCAAAAGACTTGAATAGACATTTCATAAAACAAGATATAAAAATAGTCAATAAGCACATGAAAAGATGATCATCATTAGTCACTGGAAAACTGCAAAACTAAAATGATGCCATTTCACACCCACGAGCAGGGTTAAAATTAGAGACTGACAATCCCATATGTTGGAAAGCATGTGAAACCAGCACCTTCATACATCGCAGGTGGGAGTGTAAAATAGTACAACCACTTTGGAAAACTGCTAGGCAATTTCTTATAAACATACACAGAAATTCCACACCCATATTTCCCCAAGATAAATAAAATATGCCCACGAAAAGACTTGTACAAGAATGTTTACAGCAACTTGCTTATAATAGCCAAAAATTGAAAACAATCCAAATGTCCATCGACAGTTGAATGCATAAAGTATTTCCTTGAAGGGAATACTTCTCACCATAAAAACTACTAACTGCTGGTTCACGCAGATCCCAGAGTACCTACTACTCTCAGAAGGGGCTGCCTAAGTGGTGGGAGATTGACCAGAATAGGGCCGGCAGGAGGGAGTGAACTCTCTTCTGGGTGATGGAAATGTTCTACATCCTGATTGGGTGGTGGTTACACAGCTGTTTACATTTATCAAAACTCATCAAATTGTCCACTTAAAAAAAAACTATGAAAATGTTGCCTCAACAAAAAAAGGACTAGAGAAGAAAGAAAAAAGGCTGGTGAGGTTGAAGGTAACACTAGACTTAAGGAGATATTTGGTGTAGCAGGCCCTTTCTTTAAAACGTTTAGGAAAGAAAACATTCCAATAAGGTCTGCAGGATTTCTGTGACTCAAAAAGGACATTAAGAAACCCTCCAAACTCTGAATCCCGTCCACGGCTTCAAGGAGGCCGCTGAGCCTGTGGCTCCCTCACCTGGGTCCCTTTGCTTTTCCTCTGGAACCCAAGAGGCCCAGGGAGCTGAGGACGGAACTACCGCAGCCTAGCAGCCAAGTGCCCAGCGCGGTTTCTCCTCGCCGCCCAGGAGAGGTGCAAATGCACCACTCCGGTGCAAATGCCCGCCGCTTGCCAAGTCTCGCCCAGCCACAGCGCCCCGCCCCTACTATCCCGCGTCGCGGTACTGCCCGTTTTTCCCCTCACATCTATCCTTTGAACCGCCCCGTCACCTTTCAATCAATTCAAATGTCGCGCTGAGCGAACCAATCGTAAGCCTCAGCGAAGGGAAGGGGCGGGCGCGTCCTCCGGAAGTGTTCGTTAAAGCCCCTCCTGTCAGACGCTCGGTGCGGGAAGTTTGAATTTTGTGAAGGCTCGCGTTGGAGGCGTTTCTGCGTCAGAGGCGGCGGTGGTCGTCCAGGCCTAGGATTCTTTTGTGTTTTGTTTGTTTGAAGTTTCACGCTAGAAGCTTCCTCAGGTAGGTGGTGGATGTTGGGGAGCTGGAGGGAGGACGCTGGTCCGCTTCCGTTGAAGGTCTAGAAAGGTCTGAGGACCGGCGGCTACGAGCCGGACGCCAGTCGGGGGGAAGGCTCCTCCAGGACCGTGTTGTCTGCCCTTCCCGGAGCTCATAACGCAGTCCTCCAGAACAGTAAATATTCGTCGCCATGATCTATGTAGCAGTCAGCGTTTCACCACCGGGGCGTAATTGGCCTTTGGGGTCAAACAGTTCTTCACGATGAGGGACGTTTAGCATCCCTGGCTCCGACATTAAATTCCAGTAGCTCCTCCCAGATCCTGTGACAACTGAAATTGTCCTGTTGAGAACCTCTAGGCAAGCAAGACTAACGCATTCTAGACTTTAAATGTGGAAGAAACTCCAGTCAACTAAAGAAAACTCAGATGTGTGTGAAGAGCCAGGCTGCCTGGCTCGGGATCCCAAGTCCACTACCTTTTAGCTGTGCTAATGTGGGCAGTTAATTCACCTCATCCGCAAAAGGGCGATAATAGTAACTACCTTTTAGGGTTATTCTGATAATTAAATATGTCTTTAATGTTCATTCTCTCTCTTGTTCTCTGGATAGTGCTATTCTATATTTTAAAATAGCTAGTACATAAGTCTTAATTTTTCTTTAATATTTAGCAAACTAATACTTGCAGGAGCTGACAAATCAAATAGTAGAGGAGATTTCTTGATGAAAAGCACATTGTTACTTCCAGAGAATGTTATTAGCATAAAGGAGAATGTTATTAGCATGCAGGTCAGACAGATTCTGATTTTTTATACTTTATCGAATGCTTAAAATCATGTAACATTTTAATTCTATTTCTTGTGCCAATTTTTCTTTTACCTGAAGTTTTCTTACTCTTGTTGAAGAGTATGCTACAATGCATCTATGACTTTTTAAAACCTAATCACAGCCCTCTTTCTCCAGCTCGGCCTGGTAGTTCTCCATACCAGCTGCATACATGACCCCTCAAACTTTCCACTGTCCTTTATTCTAGTTGGGTCCACTGTTTGTTAGAGGACCTCATGACATCATCTTTACTGTCTTCACTTGTTTTGCTTGAATATATTCTCAAAGAAAAGGGTGTGTGCCAAGTATACTATATGATTTCTTGCATAAATGAAAATAATGGGGCAAATTGATATGGTTATTGTGATACTGTGAAATACATATTTGGTCTTCCTCCAGTTTCCTGGCATACAACTCCTAACATCCTTGGAGTCTCCCAAGTGATGTCTTTTTGTATGCTAATGTGAATGATGACTGGACACCCCTAGGTGGCTTCAGGATGGGAGCTGGTCACCAGACCCACCTTGACAATGATTAGAAAGTTGGGACATTCACCAACCCCCCAACCTTTGGGGAGGGGAGGGGAAATGAAGGTTGAGCTGATCTTGCTGATCACCAATGGCTATTGATTTATTAATCAATCATGCTTATGTAATGAAGCTTCCGTAAAAACCCACAAAGACTAGGTTCAGAGAGCTTCTGGATAGCTGAACACACGGAGGTTCCTGGAGGATGTGTGTGCTCCCAGAGAGGGCATAGAAGTTTGTCACCCTTCCCATATACATTGCCATTTGCATCTCTATCCAAACCTATCTCTACCCAAGTGCATATTTATTATCCCTACATGCCTAATAGGCATCTCATGTGGGGGGTTTTTTTGGTTTGTTTTTTTGTTTTTTGGCTTGAGAAGAAATGCTAGACTACCTGCATTCATCGTCAGGGAAAGGTTAAGGAAACTATTAATGTAGTCCTTCACTTATTTTCCCTATTTTCACCTTTACTTCACATTTTGTTTTGTAGTGTTCTCTACGGTAAGCCCAGAGCCTCTTGTCTGTATTCTGAACTGTAACTTCCTGGCTTCTCCATCTGTCCATCAAATTCCTATTTAAAACCCCAAAATAGGTTGTAGTGTCTTCTCCTCTGATAATCTTGTTCCCACTCGTCAGTGTCACATATTTATTCCATTATGCATTTTAATACTATGTCAGAAGGCTCTGAGGTGGGACAGGAGATGAACTGTACTCTTAATTTTTTAAACAGTGAAAATCCACGTAAGTTAGTTTCTACCTCTCTTTTCCTTGACAGGATGTCTTCATCACATTTTATCAGTCGACACAGAAAGGATTTAAGTACTGAAATGATTAGAACTAAAATTGCTCATAGGAAATCACTGTCTCAGAAAGAAAACAGACACAAGGAATATGAACGAAATAGACATTTTGGTTTGAAAGATGTCAACATTCCAACCCTGGAAGGTAGAATTCTTGTCGAATTAGACGAGACATCTCAAGAGCTTGTTTCAGAAAAGGCCAACGTCAAGCCAAGTAAGTAAAGGTCTATTGTAATTTCAAGTACTTTGAAGAGTGAATAAAAGTTGGGGTTTTTTGCTTGTTTGTTTTTTGTTTTTTGAGAGACAGAGTCTTGCTCCGATGCGTGGCTACAGTGCAGTCGTGTCATAGCTCACTGTAAACTCAAACTCCTGGGCTCAAGCAGCCCTCCCACTTCTGCCTCCCAGAGTGCTAGGATTACAGGTGTGAGCCACTGCACCCAGCCTAAAAGTTGATTTAATGCTTGTGAGTTAAAAAAAGCCTTAGAAGAGTAAAATTTTGAAATGCCATTTTAAATAACTTCTTTTCTATAACTAAATACTGTTTCTTTAAAGTAAAGTCTTGTGAAGGTCCCTAACTAGGCTAAAGCCATTCACCTGTGGAGTATTATAGCACTTTCTTATCTATATTGCCTTATGGGAATCCTAAAGTTCTTACTTCTGGAGCTTGGGTAGCAGAATTGTAAACAAGAAAATTGAAAAGAAACATAAAAATAGAATGATTAAAGAATCCATGAAATAAGAATACATTATCAATGAAAATGTTATGTAGCAAAAGGAGCAAAGAATTCATCCTTGCAGTTTGGCCAAAAGAATTTGGGGCTGTTAGGGAGGAAAGAACCAACTGTAGAAAGGAATAATCTCAGAAAAAGATAAAAAGTCTTAGATAGAGTGTCTTAGAAGGAAAGGATGCTACAGAAAAGAAGAAAGAGAACTGAAAATGACTTTTGCTTTTAACCAGCAGTCACTGGACTTCTATTTAGTTGTGTTTATATAGCAGGCATTGGGAGCTAGATGGCAATGAAATAAAGCAAGGATAAATGGTGAATGGCAGAAAGAACCAAACATTTTTTACCTGAGAGGGGGCGATGTTATTGCCTCCTAAGTCACTTCCTTGCCTCTACTCTTGTCCTCTCAAATGTTCTATTCCTTGACCAAAATCTCTCAAATGAAAGTCGAACCATGTCAATATGGTATTAAAATATCTTTGTTTATTTCTCATTTGCAAAAGCTTAGATGTCTGAGTGGGCCTGGTATGTTCCAGAGAAAGTAAAGAGGTGACCATGGCTAGAGAAGAATGAACAAGGGGGCCAGATCCTGTAGAGCCGTGAGGACCATCGTTATAAGGACATTGGCTTTTACTCTGAGTGAAATTAGATACCATTCATGGATTAATAGGTGTTTATGTAATCTGATTTATGTTTTTAAAGGATCACTTTGGAGCCAACACAGCATGCCTGTAATCCCAGCTACATGTTATGCCGATGCAGGAAGATTTCGAGCCCAGGAGTTTGAGGCTACAGTGTGCTATGATCATGCCTGTGAATGGCCATTGCACTCCAGCCTGGGCAACATGGCAAGAGATATCCACCGCCCCCCACCCAAAGCCCCCCCCCGCCCCCAAAATTTACACTGGCTGCTGTGTTGAGAGTAGATTGTAGGGTGGCAAGCATGTCTTCAGGAGACCAGGAAAGAAACTATTGCAA
Source organism: Indri indri (assembly GCA_004363605.1). Taxonomy (NCBI): domain Eukaryota; kingdom Metazoa; phylum Chordata; class Mammalia; order Primates; family Indriidae; genus Indri; species Indri indri. The sequence goes on from RJWJ010023935.1 coordinate 9,335, forward strand.
TAATTTAGTTGATGGCTGATAAGGGTGGTAGCAGCAAAGATAAGTGGTTACATTCTGGACATATTTCGAAGGTTGAACCACAGGATTGCCTGATAGATTAGATGTAGGATTGAGAAAGAAAGGGGACTCAGGATGATACTAAGGTTTTTATTCTAAACAACTAAAAATATGGAGTGGCCATTTACTAAATTATGAAAGAGTAAGGGAGGAAAAGTTTTGGGGTGTGGTGAGATTAAGTGTTCAGTTTTGGACATACTAAATTTGTGATGCCTATTAGATATGTAAGGGGAGATGATGAAAAGGTAGTTGGATATGCAAGATGAGTTGGGGGAAAGTCTGAGCTGGAGATACAAATTCAGGAGTTGTCAACTTGTACGTGGTGTTTGAAGCTATAAGACTGGATGTCATTATCCAGAGTGTTTTTGTTTTTCTTTTTTCTTTTTTTTTTGAGACAGAGTCTCACTCTGTTGCCTAGGCTAGAGTGCCAGGGCATCAGCCTAGCTCACAGCAACCTCAAACACCTGGGCTCAAGCAATCCTCCTGCCTCAGCCTTCCGAGCAGCTGGGACTGCAGGCACTGCCACCACGCCCGGCTAATTTTTTTCTATTTTTGGTAGAGACAGGGTCTCACTCTTGCTCAGGCTGGTCTCGAACTCTTGACCTCAAGTCATCCTCTCCCGCCTTGGCCTCCCAAAGTGCTAGGATTACAGGTGTGAGCTGCTTCACCCGTCCTTGATTATCCAGAGTTCTGGTGTGGAAAAGGAGAGAAGGGGATGGTGAGCACGCCAACTTTTAGAGGGCAAGGATGTGAGGGGAAACTAGCAAAGAACTGAGGAGCAGTGCAAAGTAAAGTAGAGGACAGCCAGAAAATGTGATATCTTAGAAACCAAGTGAAAAAATGCATATCAAGGAGGAGAGAATAAATGAACTGACAGTCAGTACTGCTTGTCAGGTGAAGTAATATTAGAAATGAGAATTTGAACTCCTGACTTCAAGTGATCCTCCCGCCTTGGCCTTTCAAAGTGCTGGGATTACACGCATGAGCCACCATGGTCAGCAGAAGTGAGATTTGAACTTCACCTCTGTGGTGGTGGTCACTAGTGATCTTGATGAGGGGTTTTGGTAGAGTGAGGTTCAGGAGGTAAAGGCCAGATCAGAATGGGTTGGAGAGAAAGAATAGCAGCACTACGTAGGACAACATGCTCTTGCACTGAAAGTTGAACGCAAGTTTAATCAAGCCCTTGGATATAATTTCCAGTTTATGGAAAACAGAGCTAGAGAAATGAGTAAATTTCCAAGTACAGAGTGCAGGACATTGAATAGGACAATTGACTAAAGACAATGGCATGAAAAGGAGGGGAGGAAGATCTGTATTGGATGAAGAGATTTAAAAGACATCCATATAAAATGTGTAGATCTTGCCTGATTTCTTATTTGAATAAATCACTGGTTTAAAAAAACATCTCTTTGAAACTAGGAAGCTTAAATCTGGACCCTGTAACAGATGATAACAAGGAATTACTGCTAATTTTGTTAGGTGTGATAATGCTATTGTGGTTATGAAGGGAAATGTCTTTATTTTTTAGAGTTGCATACTAAACTATTTAGAGATGAAGTCTTGTGAGTAGAATTTGTTATTTAAAAAAAACCCCAAATGCAGCACGATGTGTATAATTGTTGAATCTGGGTGATAGGAATATGGGGTTGATTATATTAAGCTTGTGTGTATATCTGAAATTTTTCATAATTTTAAAAGGGGAATGTAAAGAGTGTTGAAAATAGAGATATATAGATAACTTTCTTGAAGAATTTTACCTTAAACAAGACTAGAGAAATGAGACAAGTAGCTAGATGAGGATGTGGGCTGGGAGAAATTACTGCATGTTTGTAACTTTGTGATGGCAGCAATCCAGTAGAGAGGAAAAAAATAGATGAATGAGAGGCTAAATTGTTGGAAGAATGTCCTTGAGTAGGTGAGAAGGAGTGGAGTACGTCTTATTACACTATATATTGTTAAAAATATAACTTATTATCAATAGCACCTATAATTGTATTAGTTACCCCAAAACTTAACCAGCTTAAATAGTAAACATTATTTCACACAATTTGTGTGGGTCATGAATTTGGGTGCAGTTTAGCTGGGTGGTTCTGAAGGTAGCAGTCAAGATATCATCCAGAGATACATATGAAGGCTCAATTGAGGGTGGAGGATCTGCCTCCAAGATGACTGACTCATAGCAAATCAATGCTGGCTTTTGGCAGGAGGCTGTAGTTCTTTATCATGTAAACATCTTCATGGGGCTGCTTGAGTCTCCTTATGGTTCCACATGGCCACTGCCTTCCCCTAGAACAAGTGATCTGAGAGAGAGCAAGGCAAAAGGTACCTAGTCTTAGAAGTCATACTCTATCCTTTCATAAAGCTCTCTTGATTACACAGGTCAGCCTTATTCAGTGTGAGAGATGATGCAAGGGCAAGACTACCAGGGGTGAGACTCTTTGGAGGTCAGGTTGGAGGCTGGCTATTATACAAGTTAATGAACTTAAAAGGAAAATAATACATGCCTAGTATATAGCAAGTAGCTAATAAATATTTGAACATGTGAAGGCAAAAGAATACAAATTTTAAAAGACTAGGTGTTAAAATAACTTGTTAGAGTGCTAGGGAATTACAAGAAGTATTAAAAGCATTTCTTTTTTGGTCGGGTGGGCTGTTTCTCACTATGTTGCCCAGGCTGGACTCCAACTCCAGGTCTCAAGTGATCCTCCTACTTCAGCCTCCCAAGCAGCTGGGACTACAGGCTCATCACTGCACCTGACTCATTAAAAGCAGCAGTTGAAAATACACAAAAATGATTTTTTAGATGCTTGCATAACTTTTTATCTGAAATGTTTTATATACTGTGTTGTTTGGGGATTTTTTCTGCCTAGGGTCAATAAAAACTGTTCTAGCTGACCAACGAAAACAGATGCTCCAAAAATACAAAGAAGAAAAGCAACTACAAAAATTGAAAGAGCAGAGAGAGAAAGCTAAACGAGGAGTATTTAAAGTGGGTCTTTATAGACCTGATATGCCTTATTTTCTTTCATCAAACCAGAATGCTATGAAAGCTGAGCCAAAAAAGGTAAATTTCGTATCTTAACTTGATATAAAGGAATAATTCCTTTTATCGGAAATTTTCTTTAAGAGATTAAATGACTAAAACAACCCCTTCCCTTTAGTCCCTTTATTCACTTAACTAGTTGGTAGGAGGTGGGAATGATATAATAGTAGCTCCAAAGAATGAAAATGAGGTCTCTTAAGATAGCTATAGATAAGTTGAGATATGATAAAACTAGGAAAGTGGGTAGAACCAGGCTGAACAATGCTCTGCCAAAGGATTTGGCATTTATCCCATAGGTTATGAAGAGTCAGGGGAAGTTTATAAATGATGGTAGGACCATTATCAAATTAATAATTCAGGAAAATTCTCATGGCCTTAAAGATTATTGTCTGGAAAGGGAAGTACTTATAGATTGGGAGACCAATTGTGAAACTACTATAATAGAATACGTAAGCTGGGATAAGTGGATTGGGGCAGTGGGCTCAATAAGGAAAAAATAGATATAAGACATCTTAAGAGATGAATTTGACAGGACTGGTGACCAAGTAGATAGCGAGGGGTAAAAGAAACTGAAAAGTCAGAGATAAGATGATTCTGAAGCTATTAGTTTGAGCAACCACACAAATTATGCTGCTGCTAAAAGAAATGAAGAAGGCAAGAAAAGGAATAGGTTTAAGTGGTTGCATGAACATTTTTTTTTTTTAAACTTGTTTGGGCCATCTAGATATCAGGTAATTGGGAATAAAAATTTGGATGGAGATTGATGTTAAGATGTAGATTTAGGATATAGTATTGGGAGTACAGTTGGGCTTTTAAGCTTGGGCTTTTAAGCTATAGGACTAAATGAGACCACTCCAATAAGGATATGTAAAATTATGAAAAAAAGTGGGGTCTAGAGAGCATCTTTAGATGGGCAGAAGTCAGGTACCAGGCTGAGAAGGACTGGTCAGAGTGTCAGGAGAACTAAAACAGAAGATAGAAGTTAATGGTAGAGTAATCTAAAGAAGAGCACGGTGCAATGAGTTAGGAAGGATGAAGTTTGAACACAGGCAGCTAAATTATAAATTAGGTAATTACTGGTGATTTGCTATTTGAAAGATATATATAAAAGATCTCATTTTGAAGAATATGTTTAGAAGATCTCACTGACTGCATATGCATTCCTGATTTAAGTAAGAATTGAATAATATAAAGACTCAAGATATTGCTTATTTTTCTGAGCCTTGTGAATCTCATTGATTCATTTGACAGCTCTTTAGTTATTTACTCTATGTATGACCTTAGGATAATATGGAAGAGACCAAAACTAATAGAATACAACTCAAGGTGAGAAGATATAGATAAATATATTCTATATATATTAGAGGAGAGAGAGATTGTTTCTGTTTGGAGGAACAACAAAGAGAAACTCTTGGAAAGGGTTAGATATAAGCTAGCTTCTCAAGAACATGTAGGATGCTAATCATTAGAATACACTGTAAACAACTATTTAAAAAATGTATGTGGGGGAAGAAAAGGTATGTCAATGTGTTAAATAACAATATTCACCATAATTTTTTTTTTTTGAGATAGAGTCTCACTCTGTTGCCCTGAGTAGAGTGCCGTGGCTTCAGCCTACCTCACAGCAACCTCAAACTCCTGGGCTCAAGGGATCCTCCTGCCTCAGCCTCCCAAGTAGCAGGACTATAGGCACATGCCATGATGCCCGGCTAATTTTTCTATTTTTAGTAGAGACAGGATCTCACTCTTGCTCAGGCTGGTCTCGAACTCCTCACCTCAAGTTATCCTCTGGCCTCGGCCTCCCAGAGTACTAGGATTACAGCCGTGAGCCACCGTGCCTGGCCCATAATTGTCTTGTTTGTTTTTTTTTTTTTCTATTTAGACAATAGTCATTGCTGAATTTTGCTTTTTTTATACACTCTAGGGTGTAAAAAACTGGAAAGCCTAGTTTCTTTAGTGCTAGGTTTTCACTGTGATTTGGAGGAGAAAATGGCTTCTAATCTAGAGAAGTCTGTGATTATGCTTCTTGAGGAATTTTGCAAAGTTAGTAAATCTTATCACTGTTTAATCTTTCTCTTGCTAGATTTTTTCCATGTTTTGTGATCAAGTTTCCATTTTCTTATTGAAAGTGCATAATCATGAAATTTGAAAGCAAATTGTTAAAAATAAGAAAATAAGCTATAGGATATCTTCTTATAAACAGAAAACAAAAGATCCTAATACTTGAGTCTGCTCATCTACCCCATTCCCAAATATGTCTAGATAACCATATTAATGAGAATTCCAATACCTGGAAAATATAATTTGAAATTTCTTCTTTCTTCTCCTCACTGAGAAATATGAGTAAGTTTTGAAGGTCTTAAACTTAATTTAAATCAAGTCAGAACCAGAAGAAATAGGAATTTAAGTTAGCCAAGTATCTCTTTGACATAAATGATTAAGGATAAAATTTAACTTTAAAATGAGAACTTTATTTCATAATAAAACGTGGAAGTAAACTTTTGCCAATTCTTTTTTTTTCTTTTTTTTTTTTTTGCTTCTTTTGACTGTTTTAAGACTATTTCATCTTCTGTACGGATTACAAGGTCAAAGGCCAAAGACCAGATGGAACAGACTAAGGTATAGTTGATAATAGGTAATTATTAATATTATTAAAGTGACAAATTATACTTTTTTCCCCAGAGGAAGTAAATTCATTTTTAATCTAATATCAGATTCAAACATAATGATTAATTTAGTTAACAGTTACCAAAGTCATTGTCATTGGTTTGGTAACATAGATGCTGTGGAAATTTTCACTTAAAATATTGTTTGCCCAAACATCCCATATGAGATTCATAGCAAATTTTATCTTTGTGTCACACTCTTTGTTGTTTACTGTGCTACTATCACTTCTCAGCCTTTTGGCTAAGATCAAGTGTTTATGGGACTCCTATTATGCATTCCAAGTAACCTGCATAAAATGCAGATGGGGTGGAAAGCACAAAGGGTGGGTGTTACAAACTTACTTACCGGTCTTCAAAATACCATAATAGGTATTAGGAGGGTTTCCAAAAGAAAGTGAAGTAGGCAAGGAGGAAATAGTGTGCCTTTTTATCAGGTGAGGAAGCTAAGTTTCATGATGCATATAGATTTTGTATTACTGCCATGATCCTGGGACTGTTCTAGGCTCTTGGATACAGTAGTGAATAAAACAAAATTCACTGTCTTCATGAAACTTACATGTAAGACAGGCAGTAAAGAAATATATAGTATGTCAGATGGTCATAAGTATTATGGGGGAGATAAAAAAAAAAGAAAGGAGATGGGGAGTATTATTTAATAGGTGTGGGACAGAATTTCGATTGGGGGCAGTCAAGGAGGGCCTCACTGAGAAAGTGGCATTTTGAGTGAAGTCTTTAAGGAAGTAGAGGAGTGAACCATGGGAAAGAGCTTTTTATCCAGGACAAGCATTTTCTAGGCAAAATTCAAGGGTTTTGAAGTGAAAGCTTGCCTGGTGTGTTTAAGGACCCTGAGAAGATTATAGTCAGGTTTTTTTTATTTGTTTGTTTGTTTGTTTGTTTTAAAGAGATAAGGTCTTGCTCCATCATCCATGCTGGAGTGCAGTGGCATGATCATAGCTCACTGCAGCCTCGAACTCCTGGGCTTTCAGCCATCCTCCTGTAGTAGCCGGGACTACAGGCGCATGTCACCACGTTCGGCTAATTTTTTTATTTTTTGTAGAGACAGGATCTCGCTCTTGTTCTGCCTAATCTCAAACTCCTAGCCTCAAGCAATCCTCAGCCTTCCAAAGTGTAGTCAGCTATAAATAGCTTAGATTGTGAACATTTCTAAAATCTGTGATTCTAAAGGATGTAAGGAAATTTATATAATGGAAACCTTTTTCTTCATTTCATTTTACTTGGAGAAGTAGATTTTGTGTTGAGTCATTTACAGTTGTCAGATTTCAGATGAGGAGTCAATTTACAGATTAAAAAAAATGTGATGGTTTGATTCATTATGCAATTATATAGCACCTAATCTCTTAAATAGATCAATAATGGGAGTGATGTTCAAGCAATACGACCTGGTCAAAGACAAACTTCTGAAAAGAAAGTGTTGGACAAAGAGAAAAAAGGTAGGAATATTAGCAATTATTATAAACTCTGATGCTACCACAGCAAGAATTTAAAAATTACAAAGAACGTTTGATTTGATTATTTTTTTCCACAGTTGTACAGCCTGTAGTGCCCCCATCTGTGAGAATGACTCGATCAGCTACTCAAGCAGCAAAGCAGATTGCTGGAACAGTCTCATCTACCACAGCAAGAAAGCCAGTTTCAAGAGCTACTGATGGTAAGAACTATTTCTTGATCAGAAACTGAACAAGAATGTTTTGGTCCTTGAAGTTTTTGTGTTCAATGTTTAAAATCATCATGTACTTCTTTGAGTAGGAGAGGAGGAAATGGAAGATTCCAATTCCTAAAGACAGGTTCTGTGCCCTGACATCCAATTAGCACACAGTGGGTGCCCAAACACTGAAGCACCTGAACATGGAAGCAGTGCTTCAAAGTGAAAAATCAATGGCCCAAATAAGTCACAGTTCATTCATTTGGTGGAATACAATGTAGCCATGAAGAATAATGTTATAAAAGAACACTTAATGACATCATTCATGATATATTAAGTGGCAAAGAAAAACAAGTCAAACTCTGAACAGTAGGATCACAATTTTAAAAATATTAATAGTATGTGAATATGGGGACATAGGAAAAAACTAAAAAAAATACCCTAAAGTGTTAACTGAGTAATGGAATCTTAGATGATTTGTTGTTGCCCCTCTCTGTGCTTTTCTGTATTTTCCTAATTGTCTATAATAAACATGTACAGGTTGAGCATCCCTAATCTAAAAATTGAAAATCCAAAATGTTCCAAAATCTGGAGTGCCAACATGATGCTCAAAGGTCATGCTCACTTGTTGGAGCATTTTAGATTTTGGATTTCTGGATTAGAGATGCTGAACTGTTAAGCATAATACAAATATTCCAAAATCTAGAATCTGAAACACCTCTGTCCCAAGCGTTTTGGATAAGAGATACTCAACCTGTATTTAGTACTCAGATGAAAAGGGTAAAACACCTTTGTTTTGTTTGGTTTATACTTGTCAGGAAATTTCATTTGTTTTTAACATACTTTATAATATGGCTTTTACTCACAAAAATCCTTCAAGACTTACATTCTTATTGCCTTCTTTTCCTTTCCCAAATGACCTAGTACTTTATTTTTTGAGACAGGGTCTCATTCTGTTGCCTGGGCTGGAGTGCAGTGGCAAAATCATAGCTCACTGCAGCCTCAGCCTCAGATTCCTGGACTCAAGCGATCCTCTTGCCTCAGCCTCCCCAGTAGCTGGGACTACAGGCACGTGCCACCACACCCAGCTAATTTTTCTATTTTTTATAGGGACAGAGTCTCGCTACGTTCCTCAGGCTGGTCTTGAACTCCTGGGCTCAAGCAATTCTCCCACCGCAGCCTCCCAAAGTGCTAGGATTACAGGCATGAGCCACCATGCCCAGCCTTTTAAAATTAGTCTTTTAATGCAGTGTTCTATTTAGTCAAAATGGATATCTTATTTCATTTTTATTTAGATAATGAACCAGAAAGAAAGGCACCAAATAAAGGAAGACTTGCCAAAACGATAGAGACAAAACCTGACCAGGTAGAGTATAAACATCTGTTTATTTCTAGATGCTTTGAAAATCTCATTGCTCCTTCCATAAAGTCAAAATGAAGCATGCAGAACTGCTTCAACAGGTTAACCTACGTGTGTATTTAAACCTTTTGAACCATAAGAAAACATCAAGAGGATTTACTGTGGTGTTATTGCTGTTTTTCAGGTATCCTATTCTCCCAGCCTTATAAGTAGAGAAAGAATAATTTGGTTAACAGAAGATAGAGAAAAATAAAAACACAGCTGAGAGAAACCTTTTTATGGGAATTAGCTAAGAGATAGGATTGAGTACGGTGAAATGCATTGACTTTGGAGTCAGTTAAGCCTGGGTTTGAATATTGTTTCTGTTTCCAATTAGCTGCATAATCCTGGGCAAATTATATAAGTTTGTTTTTCTATCTCTAACATGGAATACCTACATAGAGTAGTTTTAAGAACTAAATAAGCTAACATTTCTGCCAGCATCTAGCATAGGTTGTTTTGTTTTTGTTTTCAGTAGAGATGGGGTCTCACTTTTGCTCATGCTGGTCTCCAACCCCTGAGCTCAAGCAATCCTCCTGCCTTGGCCTCGCAGAGTGCTAGGATTACAGGCATGAGCCACTGCCCCCGGCCTAGCACAGTTTTTAATAAGGTCTTCAAAAAAGAGGTACCATTTGAGGACCCAACCCTTTGGTTTATAATCCATGGTATAATTCCTTAACCTTAAAAAAAAAAAAAGCATGCCAAAGTTTAAGTAACCTGGCTAGATTCTTAATCAAACACAGATCCTCCAAGGAAGACAACATAAGGTGAATCTTTACAGGTAAAGCAGCTGGACCTCATAGCTCCTCCCTTGAGATTTATTTTCATCTTAAGGATTATCACCAGTTTTTACTTTCACTGTTATGCTGGCCTCAGGGATGGTGTTACTACTCAAACTCTTGTACGGGTTGAAATACCCTAGTTTGAGTTCATATCTCATTACAAATCAGACACTTAGAAACTCTAAAAATTATTAATATGTTTAAATACCAAGTGACAAATCAAGTTGAAGAAATCTGCTTTGTATTTTATGTGATTAATCTTTCTGTGTCACACTGAAAAATATTGCTCTTGTGATAGGGTTATTTATAATCTAAGGTTATTTAACAAAAGGATTTGGTTCTTAACAATAGTAGTCATTCAATAAAACATTAGATTTCTAACTCTCAAACCATTATAATTATCAACATAATTTAAATAAAAAGATATATATTTGTTGAATACACTTTTCCATGGTAATTTTCTTGTATTTTAATTTGTTGTAATACCTAAGAGGTGTTAGTCTTTTAATAAGAATTGGTTCTCTGTTCCCAGATCCCAGCAATGATTTAATGTAGCTGGTCTTCTGATTCCATTTGTACATTTAATTGATGTGTTTTTGTCTCTCAAATTATGTACAGAGGACATATATTTCAATTGTCACATTATCAGGCCTGTAAAAATTGGTCAAATGTATCCATAGAAGAGATGAATTCTTACTGTACTGTGTTTACTTACATCCTAGGGTATTTCTTGTAAAATTGATAGTGAAGAAAATACTTTGGATTCACAAACTGGTATGACAAATGGAATAGATCCAGATGGAGTCTCATCAAAAATGGAAAACTTACCTAAGGCAAATACTGCAAAAATGAAAGGGAAGAATTCCTTTGCACCTAAAGATTTTATGTTTCAGCCACTGGATGGTCTGAAGACCTATCAAGTAACACCCATGACTCCCAGAAGTGCCAATGCTTTCTTGACACCCAGTTACAACTGGACCCCTTTGAAAACAGAAGAGTAAGAATATAATCTTAATTAATAATAAGTCCCTTGCTAAAATGGGTTAACAAATGCCTTTCTTAGATTTGGCCTGTGTTTTTTAAAAGTTATTACTTAGTGAACTATGTTAATTAGAAATCATGAAAATTTGTTCTTTTAAAAAAACTCTTGAGAAGGCTATAATAATAGATTTGATATTTTTGGTATTTCCTATGCATTATTTTTACTGTACAATATGTGGTTTTTTTCATTTAATAAGTGACTTAATTATGACACAAATTTTTCAAAAGAAGAACATTGCTATAATATTGGAGCTCAGATATGGCTTTTTCCCCCCCTTTTTTTTTCTGGCTGAGTAGTACATTAGAAAAACTACCTCTAAAGACAAAAATGATTAACTTGCAAAATCAGGGGGAAGTCAGTTGGAATCTTTAAAAGAAAAGGCAAGGACATTTTGTAAATACTGCCTGGCAGCAAATATACTAGAAATGGCTCAGCAGCATCCAAGACTATTAAGTGCTTATGTACCAATCAGCGACCTTCAAAATCTTTGAATCTCATTATAATTAATTAGTAAGATGGATGTTCACACTATAGGTGTTTAAAATTCCCCCCCCCTGCCAAATAAATATATTTTTAAAAATTAGAGATGTTTCTATTTTATCCCTGGTTAATAAAAAGAAGCACAATGTTGAAACTCCTCAATTAGATATATGGAGTTCATGTTTCATGAAGTGTATTTTTGCTATTGTTTTTAGTGATAAGAGTCAAGAAGCAACAAAAGAAATTTTGGCACTAAAATGTAAAATTTACACTACTGACACAGTACAGCAAGATTCAAATAAATTACAAAGTCCTTTGAGTTCTCTAACAGTTTGGAATGCAGGTAGAGTATTTTAATTAAATTTTTACTTACTTTTCTGGATTATTACTTCTCAGATTTGTTTAGATCTCTTTTTCACCATATAGTTCAGAGGTGTGACCTCAGGGTTAGAAAAGATGGGAAAGCATGGGTAAAGATAGAGTTGGAATGAAGAATACAGATTCAGAAGAGAGGGGCAATAAATGTAAATTGGAAGAAATTAAAAATATTGAGAGCCACTTTAGAAATATGAGTGAAATAATTGAGGCAGAAATAAAATTTTGAAATTCAACATTGTAAAAATTGAAGGATTTAAAAAAATGTGTTTTTGTGGGGGATGTCATTTTAAGAATTGCTGCTTTGAAATTTATATGTAATATTTTCTTTATAGAACATGTCTTAAATCATAGTGAAGTTACTACTAAAAATTCAAATGGCCTTCCAATAAAAGAGGTCTTATCACTTGAAATAAATGAAGGACAGATATCTCAGCCACAACATGATGTGCCATATTTCAGGTTTGTCTGTCTGTTTTTAGTGTAAGAATTTTTTATTGATGTCTAGACATTTGAAACTAAAATTCAAAATTAGGGGTCTTCCTCTATCGCCCGGGCTGGAATGCAGTTGCATGATGATAGCCCACTGTAGCCTGGAACTCCTGGCACTCAAGTGATCCTCCCAGCTTAGCCTCCCAAGTACCTAGGACTACAGGCACATGCCACCATGCCCTGCTAATTTTTAAAATATTTTATAGAGACAGGATCTGGCTCTGTTGCACAGCCGGGTCTTGAACTCCATGGCTCAAATGATCCTCCCACCTCAGCTTCCCATAGTGCTGGGATTACAGGTGTGAACTGCCACACCCAGCCTAAATCAAAATATTTTTAGCCTTAATATAACAGGTGAGTTAGGGAGAAACTGCCTTTAGCTGAGTTTCACCGTTTTTTTTTTTTTTTTTTTTAAGAGACAGGGTCTTGCTCTGTTGCCTTGGCTAGAGTACAGTGGCATCATCATAGCTCATTGGAACCTCCAGCTCCTGGGCTCAAGTAATCCTTCTCCTAAGTAGCTTGAACTATAGGCGCACACCACCATGCCTGGCTAATTTTTCTATTTTTAGTGGTGACAGCGTCTTGCTCTTGCTCAGGCCAGTCTCAAACTCCTGGCCTCAAGCTCATTTCATCCTCTAAAACTGAAACTCTACACCTACTAAACCATAACTTCCCATTCCTTCCCCAGCCCGTGGCAAACCCATTCTACTTTCTGCCTCTATGATTTTGAATATGCTATCTCATATAAATAGAATCATATAGTATTTGTCTTTTTACGACTGGCTTATTTCACTTAGCATAATATCCTCAAGTTTCATCTGTGTTGTAGAACATGTCAAAATTTCCTTCCTTTTTAAGGCTACATATACATACATACATATACCACACCCACACACCCCACATTTTGCTTATCCATTCATCTGTCAATGAACTCTTCTTGGCTTGTTTCCATGTTTTAGGTATTGTTAATAGCTATGAACATGGGTGTGCAAATATCTCTTTTTGACCGTGCTCTCAGTTCTTTTGGATATATACCCAGAAGTTGAATTTCTGGATTATATGGTACTTTTGTTTTAAATTTCTTGAGGAGCTGCCATAATGTTTTCTATAGCAGCTGTACCATTTTACATTCTTAGCAACAGTGTACAAGGATTCCAATTTCTCCACATGCTAGGATGCTTTTTATATAGAAACAAACTTTCCTTGGGCCTGGATTTCCCAACCTTAGCCTCATTGACACTTAAGATTGTATACTTCTTGTTGTGGGGGTCCATCCTGTACATTGTAGGATGTTTTGTGGTGTCCCTAGCCAACAGCTCTACTCTAGTCATGACAACCAAAAATATCTCCAGACGTTACCAGATGTCCCCTGGGGGGCAAAATTGACCTTAGTCGAGAACCACTGCCTTTAGGCAAGCAAACCCTAATAATTAGAATCTGTGAGGCTGTATCACTGTAATCAGATTTAACAGTCTTTAGCTTCAACTTACTCTTGACAGTTGTGTTGGCCTTAGTTTCATGGACAATAACAGAGAATCTAATGCACACTAAGGAACGTCTCTAAACAGCCTCTAAAAAATGAGAGCAGAACAAACTAGAAATGTGGGTTCTTAGTGTCATCTATCCACATAAGTTTTAGATATCAAAGGATGGGCGTACACATGGTATCAACTTGTATTTATGGATTTTAATGAATCACAGTTCATAAAATAAACATCAACTCTGGAAAATTAATATCGTGCCTACCTTTTATAACTTCCAAATATTATGTATCACAGTGTCATAATGCTAATACTTAGATACTAGTATGAGAAATGCTTGTAAAACTGAAACGTATGTCATAATTTTAGAAATGTCCTCCAGTCAGAAACTGCAAAATTAACTTCACATTGCCTTGAGTGGGACAAGAAGCTTGAATTGGACATTCCAGATGATGGTGAGGAAATATATTTTTCGATGTTTAGCTTTGTTTCGTTTAATATGGCTATGTTTATCTAAAACATAAAAATCTAGTGTTGTCCAACTTTATAGTTTCATTATTACTCAAAACAGCAAGAATTTTTCATATCCCAGTATGAAAAATATTGGGAAATATTCTCTAATATCTCTGTGCTAAAATTATGTATGACTTAAAAGATATAAGTAATTAGAATATTTACTGTTACTCCTTCAACTTAGACATCTGTCTATTGTTAATTTTTTTATATGACTTTATGGGTGATATAATATCTGGTATTGCTTATACAAAAATCCTTTGTGAATGAAAATTACTTAAATCAATATGTAAATGATTTTCTGAAAAGTTCCTTAATCTTATCTGGGGAAGCTGTTCAGAAAAAATTGTTTTTGTGCTGTCAGTGTGAAGTCCTTCTTAGATACTCACGTACAATGAGTTGTTTGAGGTTGAATACAAGGAGAAGTAGAATGCTGTTTGTGTGCAATAGGTATGAGAGTGAATATTGCAAATTTAGATCAGGAATTGAAGCAAATAGTTAATACTCAGTATTTATATGACAAAATTTTGTGGTAGATATTTTTTGTTTTGCTTGAAGAATTTGACTCCATAAAGATATTTGGGGTGAAGTCTTAACCAGTTGCCTGGCTTGCAATAAAGGTCCTGTTTTGTCCTTTAACTTTAAAAAAAATCTCTTATTTCCTTTAGCTAAAGATCTTATTCGCACAGCAGTTGGTCAAACAAGACTCCTTATGAAGGAAAGGTTCAAACAATTTGAAGAACTAGTGAATGACTGTGAATATAAACGAGGTGAAAAGGAGACTACCTGTACAGATCTGGATGGATTTTGGGATATGATTAGTTTTCAGGTATGTGGTTAAGTATTTCAAATACATTTTCTTTTTCTTTCTGGAAACAGTGTAACAGTAGTAAAATGGGGTAATGGTAGCTGCTTAGGTACCTAGAATATTAAATGAGATATTTGGAAGCCTTCTATTTATTTTTTTTCTTAAAGAGACAGTATTTTGCATTGTTGCCCAGGCTGGAGTGCAGTGATGCAATCATAGCTCACTGCAGCCTCAAACTGCTGGGCTTAGGCAATCCTCCCACCTCAGTCTCCCTAGTAGCTGGGACTACAGGTGCAGGCCACCAGACTTGGCTACAAAGCACTTTTATAAACTGTAAACACTAACTAAATTTTATGATTGATGTCCTGTTCTCCCCCATGTTGTCAGGATAATTTTTGTATTGGTTGGAAATTGAGATTATATTCAACTCTTGAATAGTGTAATTTTTCATGAGAGAAATGAGTCAATCTAATCTATAGTAGTTCAGTTCAACTAGCAGTTATTGAGTTCCTATTGTGTGCCAGGCTTTGTATTAGGAGTTGATAAAAAGGTACATTTCCTGTCCCAGAGGAGTTCATAGTTTGATAAGTGACTGAGACACAACATTAAATTCTAATCTGACAAGTACTATGATAAAGGAAATCACTATGAGAGTGAGGATATGGGGGAAGATGACATTTTTTAGCTTTTTTAGTTCATTTTAGAAATAAGCATATAAAATATCATTTCAGGCCAGGTGCGGTGGCTCACACCTGTAATCCTAGCACTCTGGGAGGCCGAGGCAGGAGGATCACTTGAGTTCAGGAGTTTGAGACCAGCCTGAGCGAGAGCGAGACCCTGTCTCTCCTAAAAATAGAAAAAATTAGGCCAGGCACGGTGGCTCACGCCTGTAATCCTAGCACTCTGGGAGGCTGAGGCAGGAGAATTGCTCAAGGTCAGGAGTTCGAGACCAGCCTGAACAAGAGCGAGACCCTGTCTCTACTAAAAATAGAAAGAAATTAGCCGGACAACTAAAAATATATAGAAAAAATTAGCCGGGCATGGTGGCACATGTCTGTAGTCCCAGCTACTCGGGAGGCTGAGGCAGTAGGATTGCTTGAGCCCAGGAGTTTGAGGTTGCTGTGAGCTAGGCTGACGCCACAGCACTCGAGCATGGGCAACAGAGTGAGACTCTG
>RJWJ010023936.1:0-25317 GCA_004363605.1 Indri indri
TACCCTCCCCGTCATATCACATCGGCTTCCTGCTTTTAGGGATCTGGATTTTGCTTATAAAAATCAGGTGAAAATTTAATAGAATTTTGGCACCTAATTATTTTTTGTTCCATAAATAAAATTTTGCATGATTGCAAACTGGTTCAGACTTAAAATATGTAGCAAGGCAAGCTGAAGGATGAAGCTTCTTTGTTCCCTTGTGCTCAGTGGGGAGGCAAAAGTCTGCCTTCATCTCCATTCTAATTATCCAAAACCTCTTATCTGTAGTGTCACAGTTCATAATAATTAATTGTCATGCCAGAGGCAGTGTGACATGCTTGATGGAGTCATGGTGTGCTATGTACACAGAGTAATTAGCGATCATTAGTGGTGGGGACAGAGAGTTCCCAGTGGTTTCATTCAAACTTTCATTTGGCTAAGTTTATCTCTGTGTTCTTTGTGCATAAATATAGTTTAGCCAATCAGGTTTTTGCTTAACTGTTTTCTGAAGGGTTGGAGTGGAAGCGAAGGGAAGAGAATGGTGGTCTTTTTTACTTTATCTGTGTAATGAACTTCTCTTCTAATAATTTGCATATGTACTTCCTGACCATTTGTTAGCATCATCACCTTTAAATAGAGGTGATGTTAAATATTGCTAAATCCAATAACCAATATAAACCATCAGTAGTCTGTCCAAGGAGATCAGAGCATGGAGTCTAGAACTGGAAACTCAGAATCAGTAGTAAAAATTCTGACTCTGGAGCTGGGCCGCCCACGAGAAAGCCACAGAAACTGTGACCTATTTCCATGCTTTGCGAAGGTTACACCTGCCATCACCCTCTGCAGCAAAGATGATTAAAATAATCTCAGCTTCAAGGTGCCAAAGAATTATACTAATAAATAAATTTTGTAAATGGAGAAAGGCAAGAACAGAGCAGTCAAGCTTTTGAGGTCTTTCTTAAGGAAACAGGAAGGCAGTTGAAAGAACATGAAATTGACTAAAAGTAGGCCTGCACGCCTCAGCCAATCTATATGAACATATGGTGAAGCTCAATAAAACCACTTTCCATATTCCAGAGAGTCAATATTAATACCATGAATTAAAAAAAAAGACAATTGTGGATGTTTTGCAAGGCAGCTTGACAGCTACCTTTTCCAGTCAGCCCCCTCCCGTCCCTGCGTCCTTATTAAAAAGTGCTTCTCAGCTTGTTGACAGGCAAACCACATCCCTGATAACACTGCCTAACCCAAAACCTGAGGGAGAGAGAAATGTGGTTACTGCCCTCGGTGTGGAAGGAAGCTGGTTTGCCTGGGTACAAAGTCAGATGATGTACAGGCATCTTGGGGAGACTGAGTCTCAGAGCTGGAACCTCTAGGGAGGAAGGTTTCCAGGGTAGCAAGTTACCTTCCAGGTGCAGATGTGTCACTGCGAACCTACAGCCAGGGAGGGAAGGTGCAAACCTCTCTACCTATCCCTTTCCACCAGCACCGACTCGGTTATATTCCCCTATCTAATTAGGTTTTATTCCACTGGGGCCTGATAAGCCCCCAGGTGGCTTCATACACAAGTTAAGTAGGATGAAAGACATGGGAGGAAATCAGGCTGCATGAAGTTAAAGTGACACTGGGGAGGCTGAGGACCTGTGCCCTGCCGGGCGCTCCTGTTGAAGGCTCTGACGGAAGAGGCGGCGGGACGGAGGGCAGGTGGGCAGCCTACCTGCGGGAGGATGCCCCCCTTTCCGCGGGGACAGCAGGTCTTGCACTTCGTTTGCCATAGCGCGTGCCAGTGCCAGTGCCAGTGCCGGTGCTCTGGAGGCCGAGTGCCAGCTGTGGCTGCCCCACCGCACCCCGGCTTTATACGGGCAGGGGGCGGGGCCCCTTAAGGGCATTGCTGAGCAGCAGCAGGGCCTGTCACTCAGCTCCCTGGGAACCTGCAACTCCTTGGCAAGTTTTCTCTTAGAAGAAAACTTTCTTCGTCTTCCCTTCATCTGGGAAGGCAAGGTAGACATCGAAGGAGACAGGATAGTCTTATTTTCTTTCACCGGAGGAAAGGGAGAGGATGTAGCTCTGTGGAATTCTTTTTCTCTCCAGCTAGTCATCCCTCAAGTATGTGCAGCGCACCTACAATGTAACAGGCTTTTGTCATATATTGGCATGACAAGGAGGGCAAGACGAGATCTTTGGTTTGAGACATCTGTAGTCTTTCTGAAGAGACAAGCATAGAACGAATCCTTTGTCCCAGTTTTGCAATTATAAGCATTTATACTAAGAAAATAATTCGCGATGTGTACACAGATTTCTGTGCAGGGATGGTAATCATGTATTTCTGTTCCTTTCCTTTTCTTTTTTAGTATTGATGGGAATCCACATAAAACATTCTCAAATACAGAGGGATAGTTAAATATTAATAAATTATAACATAGGCATAGGAGTACTATGTACACATTACAAATTGTGTCTCAAATAATATTTAATGATATGAAAGTATTAATATAACATAGTAAAAAAGTAGGCTAGAAACCAATAGATGCCAATTTTGTAAAAAAGAAAAAGTACAAATTTAAGCTTAGGCATTATTGTATCTCCAGTGCCAATCAAAGTTTAGCATATGGCAGAAACTTAGAAATATTTCTTTGTTCTTTAATACAATTAAAAACTTTTGCTCTTCAAAAAACACCATTAAGAAAATGAAGATAAGCTACAAACTGGGAGAAAATATTTGTAGAATACATTTCCAATGAGATACTGGCATCTTACAACTAAGATAAAGCATTCTTCCAACTAAATAATAAGAAAGCAGACAGCCCAATTAAAAATGGGCAAAAGATTCAAACAAAACTTCACAAAGTGGGGATATTGACAACAGATAAGCACATAGAAAGATGCTCAACATCATTTATCATTAGGGGAATGAAAATTAAAGCCACAATAAAATGCCACTACATGTGTATTAGAATGGCTCAACTGGAAAAAAAAAGGATAATACAAAATGCTGGTTAAGCTGCAGAGCAACCAGCACTCTCACACATTGCTGGTGTGAATGCAAAATGGTACACACAAAACCTGTGTACACACGTTTATAACAGCTCTATTCATCATTGCCAAAAGTTAGAAACAAGCTGAAAGCTCTTGACTGTAGAATGGATAAACGGATTATGATACACCCTTGGAATAGAATACAACTCAGCAATAAAAAGGAACCACACAGATGAATCTCAAAAGCGTTGTGCTAAATGGAAGAAGCCAGACCAAAAAAAGTTACTGTACAGTTCCAAGTGCATGACATTCTTGAAGAGTTGGAACTCTAGGAACAGAAATCAGATCAGTGATCGCCAGAGAGAGGGTGGGGGGAGTGGTTTAATTATAAAGGTGCAAGACTAGGCTTTTTAGGAGTGATGGAATATTTTGTAGCGTGATTGTAGTGGTGGTTGCATTCATCATCCATCATACATACGTCATGTTAAAATGGCGAATTTTACTGCATGCAAGATATACCTCAGTAAACCAAAATATGTTTGTTAAATGAATGGAAATACTACAAAATGTTAAGAGTGGCTGTCTATAGGTGGGAGTGTTACCTGTTGATTTTTAAAATCTTCTTCCAGTTATTCTGCATTACTTTTTAAACCAATAAAAACCAATATGAATTTTTTTTCGGGGCGGGGAAGTGTTGTGATGGAGGAGGTGCGTACTATGGGAGCAAAGAGAAGGAACATCCATATCACCCAGCAGATATTTTGCGAGCAGCCCTCCCTGCAGGGCCCTGGACTGGGAGCTGGGGTTCACAGGGGACAAAACCCCATCTGTGCTTTCAGCAGATCTCACAGTCTTATGGGGGATGTGGAAGAGATGAGAAGAAGGTAAGAGGATTCCTTTTATGGATGACAAGGTTTATTATGGCATTATTCAATAGAAATTTCTGCATTAATGTTCTGACCAATATGGTCAGAGCAAACCACATATTCATTTGAACACTTGAAATGTGGCTGGTCCAACTAAGAAACTGAATTTAAAAAAAATTTTTTTTTTTTTTTTTTTTTTTTGCAAACTGGGAAGAGAGAGTCTCCGGCATGTACCAAAGGTGCTCTGTTCCCTGAATTTTAAATTTTATTTAGAATTAAATAGTTTTAATTAATATAAATATAAATAGCTATATGTGGCTCATGGCTACAGGATTGGACCGCACAGGTCTTTAGCATAAAACCAAATGTGTGATTGTTTGTTGCCCAGATCTCATTGATTATCTTCTGCATCTGCAAGCTGCAGAAGGCAAGGAGGCAATCAAAGGGCAACCACATCTTAGGAGAGTCCGCACCTAGGACGGCCCGGCTGGTGTGGAGGAGTGAGTGCTTGGACCAGAACATATGGATGCCCAAGCAAAGAAGGTTTCTCCGGGCAAATGCTTACTGATTTAACCGTGAAGTAATGTTAAATGGCCTTCCTTATTACGTCATTCACGTGCAGAGCCTTCCACATGTGGATGTATGATGTGAACCTCCATGGGGGGATTTAGCAGGCAACATTTCCAGAGCTTTTTTTCACCCTGGAAAGCTTTGTTCTCACAGCCTTGAATAAAAACTCTTAGAATTTGTACTCTTGAAATCCAAGTTGGAAAATTCTGATCTGAGGTAATGGGAGCGACGGTGTCCAGGAGGTGATGGTGAAAGAGAAGTGACCAAGGACATATGAAGGGCATATATAAATTAATTAGAATCCACAGGATGTCCCCACTCTATTCTACTCCCCCCAACCCTAAACATTTACCATGAACAACATAGACCAATAGGTCGTATGCCAACTTGTTTTTCCTTTATCCCCAAATGGAAAATATCTGAAAGTTTATAACAGGACTGGAAAAGGGGATACATAAAAGAGTGACATTAACTACAAAGAGACAAACCACCTGTTTAACTGCAGAAATGTGAGTAGAGAAGGGGCGAAAGGGAGAATGAGGCTAACTGTTTTGCTTCTGGTGGCCTCGTCCAGCACACTGCTCCCCACTCTGCTGCCCTCCCTGCCTCCACAGGGGTAGGAGGGCCAGAGTCCCCACTCCGGCTCCCTTGTGCATGTTTAGGACTCGGAGTGGTGAGGTCTTCCCTTTCCGATCTTTATGTTAGTCACTAAAAGCCCAGGCCTGTTGTGCACGCTGAGAGGTAAGTGGAGCCTGGATTATTTACTTTGGGGCTGTATTAGAGCTTTCATCAGCATGAAAGTCTCCTCAAAGAAAGGCAACATGTTATTATCCTTTAAATGGGCTTATAAAGCTCACTTTTAAAAAGGCATTAGTCTAGTTAACTGCAACGGGAGAGTAGTTCACGCTAGCACCGAGGTATTTGGAATTATGCTTCGTAATGCTAAAAGCCTAGTAAAATGGATTCTCACGATGTTGAGGTTGCTGGAGAGCTTTTTTGTCTTTTAAATGAAAGGGTAATATAACATTAAAGACATTAATCCTATTTCAAAAATCATACAACACTTTTATCGCAGTACTGTACTTTCTTCTTTTAATTCATGTCAGGAGACATTATTACCTTCCCCATGCACTCGTATTTTTACAGCGTGCATCTCGTTTTTGTATTTTGCTTTTTTCTCTTAACATTATTTACATGCTGTATCTAATGCCAAGTTCTGTAGGTATGAGAAATCTGTCAGAAATCATGGGCAGGAAAGCTAACCAGGAAGGTGGTGACTCTTATGTGGTTAGGCAGTGTCTTAGTTCATTTTCTGCTGTTTATAAGAGAATACCTGAAACTTGGTAATTTATAAAGAAAATGAATTTACGTTTTACAGTTATGGAGGTTGGGGAGTCCAAGGTCCAGGGGGTGCATCTGGGGAGAACCTTATTGCTGGTGGGGACTCACTCTCTGCCGCGTCCCAAGGTGGCACAGGCATCACATGGTGAAGGGGCTGAGTGTGCTTATGTGCTCGCTCAGGTCCCTTTTCCTCTTCTCATAAAGCCACTCATTCCCCTCCCATGGTAACCCATTAACTCACGAAGCCATGAGTGGATTAATCCCTTCATGCGAGCAGAGCACTCATGACCCAATTGCCTCTTAAGGCCTCACCTCCCTCCCAATACTGCCACATTGGGATTATATCTCAACGTGAGTTTTGGAGGGGACATTCAAACCATAGCAGGTGGTTTAGATGGAAGCCCCTTTCAAGGGACCCTGCCCCCTATTTCGTAAGATGCCTCTGAGCTTCCAGGGGCTGCCTGTGCTTACGGCTTCTTTCATCTGTTTTTAAGACATGGCATGCCTTCCTCTCTCCTGTCTCCAAAATACTGGGATTTTCCTTTCTTCCAAGGACATTTTTAACTCCTAGTACTCTTTAGCAGAAAACTGTCATCTCTCTTCATTTGCTGGACCCAAAACAAAGAATCCACTAATGATTTGAAGATGTATGGAAGCATCTTTCCTCTGAGTTATCATACAGACACACCTTTGCAAAGGGGGAATGTCTTCAGCAACAAAACAATCGCAATTCTGTGTGCCGGAATGGTATATAAATACAGTTGTGGCACCAGCCAATCTTGATAACAAGGTGAACAATGAAGAGTATATTTTTTCCTGCCTTGGGGTCTTGAAATTTTAGTGGTGAGTGTTAGAGCCAAAAGGCAAATAATCTTAACTAGAAGATAATAGTTCACTTTGTTTTTATTATAGAAACACTAATTTCCGCAATTCTTTGCCTTTCCCACCTCCAATAAAGCCCAAATTTACTTTCTCCATTTTACAGGTGGGAAAAGGTCCTAAAAGGAGACGAAGAAAGGCACATTAGTTGTTAAACAGAACGAGGTGGCAGAGCAGTGATCAGAAGCTGCCATTGATCCACTGTTGGCCCGAACTCTGTTATGGTCCGGGAGTGTGAAACCTGCACCAGGCATCTGAAAAGTCACGCTGGGAATCTATATAACACACCGTTACCAAAATAACAAAAGAACAGCCCATTTGTCTGAGCAGTGAATGCCAACAGTAAGTTCTGTGCGACAGGGATGTGTACCCCTTCATGTGTTACAGCTCTTCAGGTGCCTGATGTTCCGGAAGGAGTTCCAATACGTGTAGCCAGACTGGGCCATGGGGAAGATGCCTTGAAACGTCACCAGCCACCAGCCTTTGAGGGCCAGTGTCTGCTCCACTGTGCCTTCCCACTCCTCCCTGCTGAGGATCCTCCCTGCCTTCCTATTAAGGGAAAAACTAGAGCTGAAAATTCGTACAAAATGATGTTTTCTCTCTAATTTTTCTCTTTAGTCTACATCAGTTTATTTAAGTGCTTTAGTCTATATCAGTTTGTTTTCTCCTTAGATTTTATTCAGTATTTTCTCTGTTGTTTCTCCTCTACATGGGCTGTAGGTGGGGTGCGGGGGTCATGGGGGGTGATGTTATGGAGAAAACGTTCCCTTGCTCCTTGGGCTTAACGGACCAAGTGACACTTGCCTGTGGGTGCCTTCTCTCGGTGTCAAACAGGGTTGAGGGGTGAATTTCTGAGGCTGGGACCCCTTTTCAAAAATCTAGGACCCTGCGGTTATGATATGATTCCCCCCTTGCCCGCCTTCCTCTGCAAGTCTTACTATACTGCAGGGAAAACCCTCCCATTCATTAATTTATTCAAATACTTGTGTATCTCTCTACTGGCAAAGCCCCGTGTTAAGACTCCTACAGACTAGTCATCTAATTTAATGTCTCCAAAGAGTGTTACATTTTAATTTATTAAACAGGCAATACATTCATTCATATGATTCAAAACTCAAAACATACAAAAGGGAACATAGTGAAAATCTACATGCCCTACTTCACTTCCTGCCCTGATTGCTCCTTTCCAATCTCCAGGTCCCCATGCAGAGGATAACCAAGTTTATCAGTTTTCCTTAGTATTTCATACATTTAGGAGAAATTCATGCATACACATTTTTTCCTTTTTATAGCACACATGGTGTGCTATACATGCATTATTGTGTACCTAACTTTTTTCACTTACAGAATGTCTTGAAGAGAGTTCCCTCATTAGACAGAAAGCTGTGTAATTATTTAGTGACTCTGTAGTCTTTCATTTTATGGATGGATCAGAATTTATTTTACCAGTGATGAAGATACAAGTTATTTCTAAACTTTTACTATTCCAAATAATGTTGCAGTGAATAATCTTGTGCAAATGCATCTTGCCTGTGTGTGTCAGTTTATCTATAAGAAATTCCTAGAAACAGATTGCTGTGTCAAAAGATATGTGCAATTGTAATACTGATACTGCCAAATTGTTCCCCATAGGTGGTTGGAGGGCAGTTCCCACCGGAAATAAATGACGCCTTTTCCCCCCAAGTCTTGCTAATATGCCAACTTTTGCTGTTTGTCAAACTGATAGGTAAAACATAGTATTTAATTTTATTTTTATCTACATTTCTCTAAGTTTGAGTGAGGTTGGATATCTTTTAATGCTTAAGATTCATTTATATTTTCTTTGTTATAAATTATTTGTTAATCATGTTGATTCTTCTCTTGGTTTGTTGGTATCTTGGTCATTTTCGTTATTACATTTTAGAAGCTCTTTATAGACTGAAATCGGTGTAGCAAGCAACCTTTTTGATAATTTTCTCGTGTAAATCAGAAAATAGATATAAATTATTGATGTATGTGTCAAAAACCTTCTCTTTGGTTATTTTCTTTTTTTTTTTAATTTTTAATTTTTTTTTTTCTCGAGACAGAGTCTGCCTCTGTTGCCCTGGCTAGAGTGCCGTGGCATCAACCTAGCTCACAGCAACCTCAAACTCCTGGGCTCAAGCTATCCTCCTGCCTCAGCCTCCCAAGTAGCTGGGACTACAGGCATGTGCCACCATGCCCGGCTAATTTTTTCTATATATATATTTTTAGTTGTCCAGATAATTTCTTTATTTTTAGTAGCGACGGGGTCTCTCTTGCTCAGGCTGGTCTCGAACTCCTGACCTTGAGCGATCTACCCGCCTCAGCCTCCCAGAGTGCTAGGATTACAGGCATGAGCCACCGCGCCTGGCCTACGGGTACTTTCAAACATATACAGAAGTAGGGAGAATGGTTCAACAAATTCCCATGCACTCATTACCCAACGTCAGCAATTATGGACACATGGCCATCATATTATCCACATCCTTCTCCCTGCCCTGCCCTAAACCCTCCAGAATTTTCCCTTGCCCCTTGCTTGGACTATTTAGATGTAAAAATTATATAATTTTGCCATAATGACTGCTATTGTTTTAAAATATTACAATTATGTCTCCTCAGCACAACTAACAGCCATTCTTTTAATATCACTAAATATTTAGTCAGTATTCAAATTTGCCTGAATGTCTCATAACTTTGTTGTTACAGATGGTTTGTTCACAACAGAATTGTTTGGATCTAACAGATATATCAACTAAATGCAATGTGTACATTCCAAACAAATGTACACATTGCATTTAGTTGCTATGTTTAAATCTTTTTTAAACTATAGGGTATCCCTTTCTTAATTTTTTCTTTTTTTTTGCAATTATTTGTTGAAGATGCTGGGTCTTTAGTCCTGTAGAATTTGCCACGTTCTGTATTTTGTTGGACTCGTCACGTTGCAGGAACATGTCTTCCTGTTTTCTGTATTTCCTGGTAACTGGTGTTTAGATCTAGAGGCTTGATCAGACTCGTGTTTGATTTGTTTATTTTTGGCAAGTAGACTTCAGGGGTGTTATTGTGCACTTCCTGTTGAATCACATAGAGGCACGTAAAGTCTGGTTGTTTCTTTTTGTGTAATGTTGAGGTTGATCTGTCATTTCAGCTGACATTCTGTTTTTAAAGAAGGCTGTTAGGTACAGAAAACAAAATTTTCCTCTCTATAGACAATGAAGTGCCAAAAGAGAAACCCACCACCTCATTTTTGGGAGGAGAGGATACACCATGCAGGTAGCTGGCTTTCACATTTAACACAGTGGAAGACCCACAGGACAAAACTGTGCCCTTTTGGCTCATGTTCCCTTTAGTCCTCAGTTCAGCATTTTGCTGTCAGGTATTCGTGTGACTTATTTGCTGGCTTACTGTGTCAAAATGTATTTGGATTTCAGGCATTTTTCTACCGTCTTTTCCTCACTTTGGAATAAGAATTTTTTCGTCTTGCTTATCATGTTATACTTTCAATGTTTCTGCTAGCTGCCTCTAAAATGTTAGTGAGAGTTTAGGGGATTTGGAAAATGTCTTTCCTGGAGGTCTCAATGGCTGAGATTTCAGCTACGATCATATTGGACTTTCAGTTTCTAAATGACTATCGCTCACTCTGCTTGCTTTGCCTCTGAGCTTTTCTTTTCCTCTTCTCCCTACTCTCCAGCTCCTGTTTGATCCCCAAGCCTTCCACGACCCCATCAATCTGTGAGATGCTCCTGCAATCATCCCGCTCTTCCCATTCCTGATGCTTTGTGGGCTTGATGAATGAAATCTCATAGTATCCTGGATTTGAACCAACCCGTAGGTCCTCAATAAGTACTTGTTTAAAGGGAACCAAATTTCTTTGTTTTGCGCTACTTTAAAAACTGCATTTCTTGAAAGAGAAGTAGCCCAAGTGGTTTCTCAATAGTAAGTTACTTTCCCAAAGCTATTCTACAACATCTGTAATTGCTTTGAAATTCTGTCAATCCTATTAATTAACTCTATTTGAGCCACACAAATGACTTTCCTAAACAAATCTTATGATAATCCTAGGTGATACCTAAAGTGATAACCTGATGAAATTGTAAGTGAAGTCTTTTCCTTGAAAGGTTTCCACAGATGGCCCTACTTGGGGCCTCCCTTCCCTGTGGGTAGAAAAGAAACTGCGATAATTTGTCTTCAAGTGAAAGATGTGTGCTTGCCTGGGTGGGGGAGCAGGCAGGCCTGGAAAGGAGGTACATGTGCTCTGTTCTTGCTTGGATACTGTGCTCAGATGTATGTGGTTCTGTTGCACAAATGGTTGATATGTGCTTTAGAAATTGAAAAATAAATGAAAATCTGAAGACACTGATAGGTCTTGTAGAATTCGATTTCAAGTGTTGCTGAAGATAAGTTGTGAGAAAATACCCATTTTTTGAAGATAATCTGCTCTTTACTAGCATTGGTTGGAGATATAAAAAATGGCACACATATAGTTAAATTTTTATGGTATAGCATTAATAGATTTAGCGGATTATCATACCTAACAATCTGATTTCTGAATAAAAAATCTTGCCTAGGTAGATAATGATAAAACAAGTCTTTCTTTCCTATATGACCAAAACTTAAGGTAGAGATTTAAAAACTTAGTCTCTTCATTTTACTCACTTTGCTTTGGAGTGCTGGGTTTTGTGCTGTTTGAAATCTCAGGTCTGTGTGTAGGTGGACATAGTAAGTCATGGATTTTAAGATGTATAACAATTAGGACAAGAACTTTGACTCTGGACTCTGTTTTTTCAGTCCCTTCGTGGATTTTAGCACAGGATAACTTGCAACATCAGCATTTTAATCTTTGCATGCACTTCTACCTCCCGGGCAGGATTAGGACCTCTTTGAGAGTAGGCTGTGTTTGTTATTCAGATCACGTGGCATGTGGTTGGCACAAAATAAACCCATTATTGATGATGCTAGGAATACCAGGATGGATGGTTGTGGGAGGTGTTTCAATCTTAATTGCGTGGTACAAGTAGCAGTCAGCAGGAAAGTTGGCTGCTCTGACTTCTATTAATAGAATTCCACTTAAGAAGGGGAGGGCCACGAATTCAGGTCACCAAAGAGCCTCACTCAGAAGACAAAATGACAAACGGTTGTGATCAACGGTTATTTGAAGAGTTCTCCTCTGCTACCAGTGTGTGTTCCCTGAAAATAGAAATGCCAAGAAAAGGAATCTTAAGCCTGTGAACTATGAAAAAGGTCAGAAGGTAGCCGTCGTAGCAGGCAAAAATGGAAATGTCAAGAATGGGGCAGAAGAGAAGGAAGAAAGTAAAATGGAAGATGCAAAGAGTACCTTGTATAAAATGGAAATTGGGTGGGGAGTGCAGGGCTGAGGAGGGGGAGGGGAGCTGATTTCAAGAGCAAACTCACACAGATAACGGGGCCCTTTTAAAATGCCAGCATTCTGTGTTTTCAAGCCAGCAGGAAATGCTTCAGAAAGGCAGCAATATCCTTTGCTGAAGCCCATTCAATTTAAAAGTGGAAATGTCAATAGGGCTGTGTGCCTGCACCTCCCAAGCCAAGGGGATTGGCATGCTTTGTGCTGGACAGTAGAAAACAGAGCTCTTAGGTCTCAAGAGTATTTCTTCTAAAAATAAGCCTGCAGAATATCAACTTTTATTAAATTTTCTTGCACAATCCAAATGCATTCTGGGTTTTTTTCCTAGCATACCAGATCCTGATTCATTGGAGAGAAAAACAGCAGCTCCATTGTAAGCACTCTTTTCATTGTTTTCTAGCCCATGGACTCTGTGCTTTGAAAGATTTTCGTCAGCCAAATTGCATTTGATAAGCAATTTCTATTGCTATTTTTCCTAATCCAGTGTATAGACCAAAGCTTTGTTTGGATGGGCATTTCCTTACCTCTGATAAAATTCCATCCAACAGCTTTGGTGTCTGAGATAGTCTGGGAGGCAAGAGTTGCAATCTGACCCTGGGACTGCCAATATAGCTGAGTTTATTTGGGCAGTTTTGCTAAAATTGAATTTGAATATCTTTAGACAGGACATATGCTCTCCAGTTTTCCCAAGGTGTTACTTTTGCTTGATGCATTGAGACGGATGGTCTCCTCCTAAGGGCCCCTGCCACCAGAAGGTATAATTGCCACATACTTTTGAGTGATTAGAAAAAAGCTCTGGATCGTGATTTCTAACAGTCTCTGAGCAGCCTGGAGATCCTAGACTAGGGACCATAATTGGACCTCACAGGTTACCTATGTGGTTTTTATCTGGTGTGATCATGTCCCAAGGGCATCTTAATCACCAACTATTTCTTCAAAGGATGAGCTGTTTCTACAAACTTTTTCATACTTCCCTTATCAGAACTTTGTACACCCATTTGGCTATGATGCAGAGTGTGCCCCAATGGAGGGAAGAAAGCCCCTGAACTTGCCAAGTGGGTTCTTGGCTTCGTACAGTAAAGAATTCAAGTGCGAGCCAACTAGCAACAGAAAGTTTATTGAGACAGAGACAGACAATAGATCCTACTCCACAAACAGAGTGGGGATCCTCTCCCGTGCAGGAGGGGGAGCCCTTTTGGGGCAGTGGTAACATTTTTAAATGTCCAAAGACCCTATTGGGAAACAGCCAGCATCATCCTGTGGGCAGGCCACAAAGGTTAATCATAAACTGCTCTCACAGAGAGGTAAGTATAAACAGTTTGTAAGGCATCCCACTTAGTAATTCCACCATCTTCCTGTGGTCCTGGCCACAACTTGCTGGCAACTTCCTTGTTCAGGGTGGTCAGGGTCTGGTATCCATCCAAAGGCTGCAGTCAGGCTCTTTCGACCTTCCTTTTCTGCCTATCCCTGCGTTAGCTACAGTGTCCTTATGACGAGCTATAACTCAGGCAACACAGAAACTCTTATCACACGCCCTTTATTCTCTGTTTGCTTATTTGTTTCTTCTTTCCATCTTCTTTTGATCTTTAGAGGGCAATAGAGAGAAGAACCAGCTCTACCTAGAAAGGAAATCAAAATAACCTTTTAAAAACGTTCTGTAATATCCACTCCTTTTCTCACCTTGGGTTAAACCAAAAAGGAAAAGGAAATTTGATCTGAATAGCAGAGGGGAAAAAATAGACTTTAATTTCTGTCTGCCTAAAAAATGTCACACCTATTTGATGCTGTGGTGAACATTGTGAAAAATAATGAAAATTTATAATAAGTGAGTTCCTATGCAATAATCCCAGTTGCTTTTCTTTTTATAATGGAATATGTTTTAAAATTGGTATTAAAATACGTACCACAGCCTTGTTGCTGAAATTCTGCCCGGATTCAAAAATGAGGCAGAAGAATACCATTTTGTGTAAGGCATGCATCACAACAAGAGGAAGGAAAATAGCAAGTGGTGATAGTATGGAAGGAGAGTGATAGGCCCTCAGGGTGCAAAGAGCCCTCAGAAGTCAGTCAGCCCATCTGACTGATCTAACTTTATTTTGGACTGTGGTATCATTCTGCAACACAGTACCTCCAAATTCCTGTGTGCGTACAAGACGGACAGTACGGTAGTCCCCCCTTATCCTCAGGGCATACATTCCAAGACCCCGAGTGGATGTCTGAAAACTTGGGTAGGACAATTATAACAATATGCCAGCATCACTACTCTTGCACTTAGGGGCCATTATTAAGTAAAATAAGGGCGACTTGAACCCAAGCACCATGATACTGCAACAGTCTGATAACCAAGAAGTCTACCAAGTGACTAATGGACATATATATACTTGTATATAGTGTAGAAATGCTGAACAAAAGGAAGATTCACGTCCAGGGTGGGTTGGAATGGGATGGCTCGAGATTTCATCACGCTACTCAGAATGGTGCAAAATTTAAAATTTATAATTGTTTATTTCTGGAATTTTCTTTTTGATATTTTCAGACCTTGGTTGACTGAGGGTAACTGAAACTATGGAAAGCAAAACCTTAGATAAAGGGGGACTACTATACCTTATGTTTTTGAAAATCTGACTAAGAGTTCAAAGCTTCAACTGAAAGAAAAGCCCACCCTCATTTGGCCTTGACTCTATAAATTTTAGCATAATAATTTATGAGACAGGATAGCACATGGGTTTTGAGGTCTGAAGGGTCTGCATTTGAACATCGTCTCCACCACATATCAGCTAGCTGTAAGTGTTGGGAGATAGTTCTCAATGGGTTTCTCACATTTCTGTACTTCTTGCAACAGCGTTTGCGTCGGATAATCTTTTCAAGGAATTTTGTAGAGTGAACAATCTTTGGAGATACAGTGTCTCCTTCTAGGACAGTGGGAAGATTTGTTTGCTATCCTGGATAATAAAAATAATGTCTTCTTTGGGCGCAAAAGTTGGGTGAGTTTACTAGCAGCCCCTTAGCAGATTGTAGGTTTCTAAGCTCAGGGTTCCTTAGCTCTCAGGCCCGCTGTGTGTGTGTTGTCTACCTGGGCTGAGCCCCATTGCTTCCATGGGACTTGGAGGGCATGGGAAACTAGAGTGACCAACTGTCCTGGCTTCCGCAGGAGTTTCAATGTTAAAATTGAAACAGTCCTAGGCAAACTGGGATGATTGGTCACCCCAGCTGGGAAACTGATGTGTACGTGATACTCATGCTGTCTGCAGTGCCATGAAAACAAAGTCCTTTTTCTCTGACCCAGGAGTCTTGTGTCTTCTGCCAGCATGCATGAAACTGTGGCAGACTGACTCATTAGCTTGCAAGTAGAATAAAGTCTCAGACCTTTTACAGTTTCTGACATTGAGAGGTTTGGCAAGTGCTGTTGTCGAAACTGCAAGGGAGTTTCAGCCTAGGTCTAGTTACTTATAGCACAAAGATCCAATTATTGAGACAATGAGAATTGCCAAGGAAGAGAGGAATTTTTAATATGACAGACATCTTGTCAGGAGAATGGAGGAAGCTGCCTCAAATCTGTCTCTCTGATTAGCAGACATCATGGGCTTTTAAAGGAGAAGCCATGTGCCTCTGTAACTAACAAGAGGCTACAGTGCATTGGGGGCAATTGTGGGGGGATGGTGAATCTTGGTGTCAGGAAGTCTGCCCTGGGGCCGTCAGAATCTCAGCTCCTTTGTCTTGCAGAAAATCTAGCATTTCTGGGAAACAACTCAAAAGTTCAAGTGGATAGTTAAGGGAGAGGATTATTAAAAAAACGCAGGGGCCATTGAAATTTGTTCATGGAGCTGGTTAAAGTACTTCCCTAAGTCTCCATTTTCTTTACTATAAAATGGAGTTAACAACATCCACCTCGAAAAGTTGTGAGGATAGAGAAATCATACGTGAAAAGCCTGAGCACTCTGCCCAGGACATAAGTCTCCCACAGATATCGACAGTTGTGATTTTATTACTGTAATTCTTATCAGATAGAATTGTTCTAATTCAGTCATGTAAGTGGTTAGGTTGGGTGTGGTTTGTTTGTGTTTATCTTTCTTAGGGTGTTTACTTAATAGAATATATTGGATTAAAATGCCCAATTACGTATTTTTGGTAATTCTTATTACCAATATCAGACTGATTCACAGGTGAGTCTAGTTACTCATTATAATGTCCTGCAACTGGATGATTTAATGACCCTATATAGTTACTGCACTTTTGTGAAGCTCTTTTGAATCTGGTAAAAGAATGTCTAACGACATTTAATGAATGACCTTTGACCTCCTCCCTTAAAGATCTCCAGGAAATCATAAAATTAAAGTTCCAGTTAACACTCTTCGGAGATTATTTACATGGAATAATATGGAAGCGTTTCACTTCTATCTTATAAGATAAATGCCACATGTACACCTGTTAATCTCAGCTGCTATGGAAAACAAAGTTAGAAAATAGCATTTCCATCATTATTTGTATTTCCAAAAATTGCACAGATTTTTTTTGTTGTTAGTATGTGATATATTTATGGTTCTTTTTCTACCAGTCAGAGACAATTTTCTCTAGAAGAATAAAGCAGGTCAGGTTTTCTTGATTCGGGGTAACAAACGTGGGTAGTCTTTTGCTCATTTGGAGACATGGATAATGCTCATATTTTGTGTGACAGAGGAATGTGACGTTCCTTTCATGGGTTACAAGGAAAGCATATTTAAACCAAATGTGGTTATGAGATGATTCGAAGCTGTCTAGGAAAATGGATCCATTTGGGACACTATGATTATACCTCGGTTTGCCAGTTCATTTATGTGTAAGACAAGAATGACAAACAGAAATGAAAACGCAAGGCCTCTGCCTCTACTCAGATGTCATAAAGAGTGGGTAGAATTCATGCATTATTCTATTTCTGTTCTGAAATCCTGATTTCCATTTCACTTGCAGGCTCAGTTCAGTTCTGGTTGTTTTGCAAACTTGACATGAGACTCAGGAAACTCACTCCTAGGCCATCTGACTTTATCTTGTCTGAACTGGCAACTGCCTTGGTAGTTTCCTTGGATCAAACATGAGATTTATGTCTTGATGTTTATTTGCAGGAAACAGAAAACATTCAGAAGTGTTGCCTAAAGGAGCCAGATAAACTCTTGATGTGATATAATCATGGGTACATGGGGCTTCCTTCCCTGGCAAGAGTTGGAAATCCTCCAACGGCCCCAATTATTCTATTGGATTTCGTACAGAGCAAGGAAACTAGACCCACCAGTAGTGACCACTAATGCGCATTTTAATTTTTAAATCTTATTTATTTATTTTTACGGAGGTAAACAGACATAATGTAAACACATTTTTTATATGTGAAGAACCGTTTTTTCCTATTTTCCTTCAATTCAGCTTCTCTGGTCTCAGTCAGGAACTCCTTTCTCCATCCGCTAATGGCTCCAGCCTCTCGGTTCTGAACATAACTTTCTTAACCCCAAGGTCTTGTCTTTGGACATTATTCCCTTTATTGTGCAGGCCCAAGGCTCCACAGTCTTGTCTTATTCCTGTGCCATTAGCCAGATGTCTGTTGGCAGCACACCTCACAGGCCTGGAGCCTCCAGCCCCAAGACTCAGACCAGGCCTGTGTGCATCCTCCACCCTTCCTCCGTGGCAGGCCTCCCGGCTCCCCCATAGGGCTGCAGGTCTGCACCTCTGCCCTAGGCTCATTTTTATGCCTCAGCAATGTGCTTTCCACTGCCTGGGAGACAACTTTGGAGAGTGGTGATGACATTGAATCCTGACTTCCTGGTCCAGGTCACGCTGGAGGCTTAGCCTTCTGCTGCAACCCTACTCTGAGTCCCTGTGCTTGTTTTCTAGGGTGGCTGTGACAAAGTACTACAAACTGGGTAGTTTTAAACAACAGAAATTTGTTGTCTCACAATTCTGGAGGGCAGAAGTTTGAAATCAAGATGCTAACAGAGCCATGCTCTCTTTGAAGGCACCAGGGAATGATCTGTTTTAAGTCCCTCTCCTGTCCTCTGGTGGCCTCAGGCATTTTGGGCTTGTAGATGGCTGTCTTCTCCTGTCTTTCTTTCATGTCATCTTCCCTCTGTGTGTGTCTGCCTCTGTGTCCAAATGTCCCCTTTTTATAAGGACACAGTCGTATTGGATTAGGGCCTACCCTAATGGTCTCATCTTAACTTGATAATTGGCAAACCCTATTTCCAAATAAGGTCATGCTCACAGGCACTGGAGGTGAAGACCTCAACATCTTTTTGGGGAGACACAATCCAACCCATGAAAGTCCCATTGCCTTTACTCTGCTTTTAGGGAAAGGCTAGACAAGCCCAGCAGGAAGCTGATGTGAGGCTCAGGCCATGATAAGAACGCCTCTTGTGGATCAGGGAAAGTGAGGGCTAAATTCCAACTAGGGCCCACATCACGCCATGCGCCCTGGGCCTTCTGCTGCCCAGTTCATGGCTGTGTTCCCCAAGGCTTCAGCCTCCCAAGGGGGGTTGTTTTTTCTAATTTGCACCAAAGTGCTCTACAAGTTGGCTGAAGTCTCATGAGGTCAATGTCTGGTTAATTCATGGACATCTGCTATGCTGAATGTAGATTTTTTTCCAATTCGGTCATTTTGTACTTATAATCATGTGTAAGCTATGTAGTTTGTTTTGCTTTAAAAATGAGTTTAGCTTTTCTTTTTAGCAGAAATGGCATTACTATTATCATTTTTATGATCAGCCCAAAATTTATTTTCTATAAAATTTCAAGGTTCAGGGAAAGGAAACGTAACAAACCTATACCGTGTGTCAGATGAATGAAAATCCAGGTAGGTGAGGTAGCCTGGCTTCCTGCCTCCCTTTCCATTCTGGTTTTACAAGCACCTCGCAGGCTCAGCATATGAAAATCTGGAAGAAGCAACTGTCACTATTTTCTCACAGCATCCAACTGTGGCATGAAAATTTGAGATCTGGGCTTGCTTATTATTTGCAAAATTTCAAGTACATTTCACTAGTAGTTTGTAATTAAAACAGGAAATTCCATCCACCACAGTGAGAACCTCCTCTCCCAAACAGCATGATTGAGTGCTGAAATATTTGAATCACTTTTTTTTTTTTTTTTTTTTTTGAGACAGAGTCTCACTCTCTTGCCTGGGGCGAGTGCCGTGGCATCAGCCTAGCTCACAGCAACCTCAAACTCCTGGGCTTAAGTGATCCTACTGTCTCAGCCTCCCGGGTAGCTGGGACTACAGGTATGTGCCACCATGCCCGGCTAATTTTTTCTATATATATTTTTAGCTGTCCAATTAATTTCTTTCTATTTTTTTGGTAGAGACGGGGTCCCGCTCTTGCTCAGGCTGGTCTCGAACTCCTGAGCTCAGAACGATCCGCCCACCCCGGCCTCCCAGAGTGCTAGGATTACAGGCGTGAGCCACTGTGCCCGGCCTTGAATCACTTTTAAACCTAGTCATTGTCCATTAAATTTGTTGGACAACAGTAGCCCAGGCTCAGCTTTCTAATTCTGGAGTTTGGCAAACGTGGGCAGTGTCTCGGTCGTTCACTGGGGGTGGGAAGGCCAGCGCGGGAGAGATCAGCCTGCATGGCATCTGCCTCTCCATTTAATGCTGACTTTGTGCTCAGTCCTCCCGTAGATGTATTTGCTGAGCATCTTTGCCAGAGCAGTCTCGTCCATTTGAGTGGGGATGGAGACCACGTGTCCCTTCCCTCAGCCCCTCCGGAGAGCTCGCAGGTACAGCACTGTGGAATAATGACCCGCTGATTTAGCAAGATCAGTGGCTAATGTGTAAATCCCAGGGTGTGCACTGTCCTGAGGACTGGACAACGTCTGTAAAAAAATTGCTTAACATGATTCATAAAAAAGTCATGGAATATCAGAGTCTGCTGTGGGGATAGATTTAGGGGTAGATTAATGATTTTTGTAGGTATATAGTGCTTTTCTAAATAAAATATGAGTGTGTCTCCCCAATATTTTTAGATTAAATATAAGATTTTTACATTATCTTTTTCTTCTACAGTGATGGTTGCTAGCCTCACAGAAGAGCCTTTTTTTTTTTTTGGCTCATTAACTCATATGTTCATGCAAATATTAGAATAGAGTATTCCCAGATGATTAAATCAGAGCTCCAATGTGACTGGTAGGGCTTCACAGAAGCAAAATGAAAGTGAATATCCAAGAGACGTGTGAAAAGGACTGTGACCTTGGGAAGGGGTAGCCTGGGAGCTCCACTTCACTTTGTGGCTGTCCTGCACCACAAGGCAGCAGGAGCTGTGGCGAGCCCTCTCAGTGCCAGTGCTGGCTGCAGCAGGGTCAGGTCCCCAGGGCAGCAGAGGTCCCCCAGGCAGAGACCACGGTCTAAGGCCTGTGGTGTCGGCAGTCTGACCTGGGGGTTGGGCGGAGGTGCTGGTGAAATACCATAGGTACTGAAAGTTAGGACTTCAACATATTTTGGGGGGACTTACATCAGTGCCTTCCCTCATCTTGCCAGCCCTCAGGTTTTCATCCTGGGACCGAATTACACCCCTGGCTTTCTTGGATCTTCAGCTCCAGACGGCAGATCTCGGGACTTCTCGGCTTCCATAATTTTGTGAGCCAATTTCTATAACAAATTTCTTAAATATCTATGTATATCCTATTGGCTTGGTTTCTCTGGAGAACCCTGACTAATACATCCAGATAAAGTCAGTATTGTCTATTCAGCTAAATGTCCATTTAATTTCTTTACCAGCAAATATTAAAACCCTATTTTAAAAGTGGACTTTTCAACAGGGATAATGCCTACCTGCCTTTAAGTGCATATGCAAAACCGCTATAGATTATGCTCACCAGAAACAGTAATTTTAAGGAAAAATAAAGCAAAAAGGAAAGAACTTCATTCTTTTCAAAGAGTCCATGAAATTAACAAACCATAAAACGAAATGGTAATTGAGGCTATACCTGAGATAAAGGTAGTGGTTCCATGGAAAGCATACAGAGACATTTTATTCTCTTAGCTTTTCCCTTGAGACAGGCATTACCTTTGTTTGAAAGAAATATATATGATAAACTGCGAGAAAAGAGTGAGGCCCCAAGGGGAAAGTCAGGCACAAGAGAGAACGGGAACACTGCTTTGCAAAGAGGATGTCTGTCACTTGGCAGGCCTTTGGTTAGGCATCATGGAGAGGCTGGCTCTGCAGCCCTGGGCTGTGCAAAAATGGATCTGAAGCTGGAGCACAGCTCAAATGCTCTGCATAGAACAGGGAGTAGGGAGTACAGGGGGAGAAAAAAGAGGGAGAAGCCCTCTGGGGACTGCTTGGGGAAGCTTGGGGAGAAATCCCTTCCTATAACAATTCCTTTGGGGGCAAGACCAGAGAGAGCCTTTAAGAGAAGAGAAATATCTAATGTACTGCTTGATTTGACCCCTGTCTGGGACCCACAAAGCTTCAGCAAAGACCAGAGAAATGAAGTCAAAATGCTAGGAGTAATGAGGTTCTTGCGATGGTCAGTGAAGGGTCTGTGTTCTGGCTTCAAGTTGACCTAAACCAAGATGTAGTTAATGCACTTGGGTGAAGGGGTGGCTGACCAGTGGGCATCTTCTCTGATAAAATATGTGCTTACCTAGAAACCTGGCAGGGAGACGCAGGGAGGAAGGAAACATCAGTGGACTAAGGAGACCGTGACTCTGGGAGAGCTGACATGGATGAAATGAGGACAGAGGAAGAGAAAAAGGGTTAGAGTTCCAGAGAGAATTTGAGCAGGGAGCTCTGTCTAGATTCCAGCTCAAGTACAGACATAAAGTGGCAAAGCGGGGTGACGAAAGGAACAGGTGGCGCAGATATCCCTGTGTCACTGAGACTTGGATAGCTCACACCACAAGTCCTAGAGAAACCAGGTTAAGAGGCCCAGCTAAGTAAACACCTTGGGACACCCGGGGATGAGTTTCAGCAATGTTGTTGATGATTACCGCACTGAGCTTTGGTGAAGACATGGGCTATTTCCTTCCATCTGCTTTTGTTTTTCTTTCTCCAATTACTCCAAGTAGATTAACCAGGTTGATGTATGAGGTAGAAAAAGGCAAGCTTGTGACTTTTCTTCTGCTCCTACTTCTTCCTCTATTCACTTCCAATTTCTGCCCAATCTGCAAAGCAGAAAGTTGCAACATTTTTGAGAATAAAGATTTTTTTAATGTTAAAAATCTCCAGAAAAATTGTAAGAACATTTGTTTCTACTGATTAAAAAAATATGTCTTGTCAAAAATATTGCTAATGCAATAACATGTCAATTGGATATTTATCTTATTAATTTTAACAGCATCTAAATGCAGTTGAAAATACACATGTATTTGTTAGGATTAAATCTAACTGTAACAGGGATCTGAAACACCATGGCTCAGACAAGATAGAATTTATTTCTATCACCTGAAAGTGCGGTGTGGGGGCTCCTCAGTCATTGGCAATCCAGGCTATTTCAAACATTTGACTTCGTGGTCACTAGAGTGTGGCTTTTGTTATCACTGTCCAAGATAGAAACCTATCCTAACATTTCCACATCTCAAGAAATAGGGTGAAAAAAGGAGGAAGAGAAGATGTGAAAGGCAGACATCTCAGTTGTTTGTTAAGAAAATTTCTGGAAACTTTCATATAATCTTCCCCTTACATCCCATTGGCTAGAATTTAGTCACATGTCTACATCTAGCTGCAAAGGAAGCTGGGAAATGGAGTCTTTATCCCTGGCTGTCATGTGCTCAAATAAACTGTGGACACTTTAGAAGGGCACATGTTTATTGGGGTAACTAGCACTTTCTGCCCCAACAGATGTGTGTGATTTGCTCACAGTCACATAGCAATTTAGGGCGGAGCCAGGACTAGACAGAAGTCAGTTCTCCTTGGTTTCCTGCTGCCTGTTGTCTGGTATCATTTTTATTCTAGCTCCTTATCTTGTCTGCTGAGTAGCATACATACCTCTATCATGGCTAGATGCCTCTCTGGTGAATTGCCAGGTTTTCTAAAATTGCCATTTTCTTTTGTGTGTGTGTGTGTCATTCTAGTAATATATGTGATGCCGTGTGTGAGTCCTTTTCCCACATGTAATACCACAGAGCAGAATATGCTCAAGGTATAACAGATGAGAGATTCGAGGTTTAGGATGGTCCCTGGGGCACCTAAGAAAGTGCATAGGAAGTGAGGAGGCAAACGAGAGCTGGTTGCAGCCCATGGAGTAATTCACGAGATAATCAGGAGAAGCTGCATTTGGCAGAGTCTGAGATGAGACCCTTGGGGTATGTAAGATGGTGAAATATGTGAATAATAAAGGAAATCTTAGTGCTTGGGTGATCTCTTATGTAATATACTTTCAGAAGGTGAAGAATATTTATGATTTTTGACTATGTTGTTGCTGTACATAGCTCAAGATTAAAGATGGGAGCTTTATCATTTGAGCAGGGCACAACAACCATGGCTTCCAATTTCCTTTTCCTTCGTGCACTATTGTGAATTAGAAGGTAAAATTGGGGTATAAACATTTGCAGAAAATTGGCACTTGCCCTATTTAACACCATCTTTGAAATTCAAAAAGGATGATTTAAAACTAATAACTTCTTCACCCTTTTACAGGGCCAGGCCCTCATTTTAGAGCACAAAACCAGAATATATGTAGAATATTGCCTTATATAGTTCATCTTTATTTATGCTGAGAATTATTATAGATATTTAGTTTAGCTTTGCATGCCTTTTTTCAGGCATGGGAAGTGTGGGGCCAGCTCTTGACTCTGGTGTGAAATGTCTTCAGCTGGTTGACTGCAGCCAGCATGGTGAGGCAAGGGAATCAGTTAGGGTTTAATCAGGGAAGTGGAATTACTAGGCATATAATGGAGGAAGGGATTTGTCATACAGCTGTGGAGAAGCTGGGAAAATAAGGGCCTGAGATGCGGAATTAGAAGATCAGAGAAAAGTTGCTACTCTGCCCCCATGATGGACAATTTGGAACTTGCAGGGGATTCTGGGAAGCCAGATACATTCAGTTGCCAGAGTACGACATGAAGGAAAGCTGGCTGAAGGTGTTATCTCTGCATAACTATTGCTTCTGAAGGTCCAAGGCCGAGAGGCTGGTGGTGGGCTATGGGATGCTGCTGGGCAGTAGTGTTGGCAGTTGGG
The DNA here is from genome assembly GCA_004363605.1 of Indri indri. NCBI lineage: Eukaryota > Metazoa > Chordata > Mammalia > Primates > Indriidae > Indri > Indri indri. Next base: position 24,123 of record RJWJ010023936.1, read on the forward strand.
AAAAGCTGAACACAGAGCAGAAGAGAGCAAGAAGCTGGGAGCTGCTGACACCTGTCTGTCTGCTGTCACCTTCAGAGTGAATAATGGCTGCTGCTTTATTCCTGCCTTCCAAATCTTGTACTAATTCTTCTGGCCAAGTCTACTGCAGAACCATAGTGGGGTTCTGGGAAACACAGTTCCAGCTAAACTGAGTTGACACAGTACACATTCCCACAGTAAAACAGCCAAATAAAGGGGAAATCATAGTTTGTACATTTTAAGAAAATTCTAATATTAATGAATCCTAGTTCACCTGGTTCATATATTCACAAGTACAAAAATGAGAAAGTCCTGGAAAATTAACTAGTTGCAAACTATCACATGATGTTTACATTTTATAAGTATGGAATAGCTAAAAAATTGCCTTTAGAATTCCCACTATAGAGATGGTTCTTGTTTGTAGTATCTACAGGGGAATAAAATGTCCAGGAGAATTAGCTGAAACACTGACTGCTTTCCTGAGTTTGACAGAGTATCAAGAACAGAGGCCTATACTCTGCGGACCACAAAGTATCCCACGCCATTTTCCAAAGCGATTTATCCCAGTAACAATTTCACTAATAGTTTCACACTTGGTGCTTATTAATGCTCATTACAGATTATTTCCCTTAGCTCCATTATGCTTTAATCTCAGCTGTTTCCTGGCACATTAGCAATATGGCAGACCACCAAAGGAAGGCTGGTCACAGACTTAATGTTATGCAAAAAGTAATTTGGCCAGTGAACTGGATGGATTAGAAGACTTGAGTAGGATCTTGTTCTACTCAGAAGATGCCAGGGGGCTGTGGAATCTCAAGTGTGAACAGCCTGGACCTCTTTACAGAGTAGAGGGCTCGGGGAAGCTTTGGGTTGAAATCCTCCAGAGAAGAGGTTTCTTTAGTCTTGTTTTTCTGGGAACTCACATACTATTGAAAAGTACATGGAATGATTTCGGCCTTGACACTCTATCTGTTCCCTCCTGGGCTCGGACCAGGTAGGGAGGCACCCCGAGGTGGTGTTTCTTCTTCCATCAGCTATGCTCAGGGCTGGCCCAGGGCCAAGCCATGGCGGAGAACCCCTCCTCTCCTGCCTCCCCTTTCACTCTCTCTAGCCCTTTAGACCCTCCCTCCCCTGATGCTAGGTTTGCTCAGTAAGCCTTTGCTTGCCCAAGGTCAGT
>RJWJ010023937.1:0-25284 GCA_004363605.1 Indri indri
GTCTTTGCTAATTTCCCCGTTTATTACCATTAGATTATACTCTTTTTGTCCAATCACATTTCTAAATAGCTAGCCATTCTTCACCAGACCTATACATAAAAATACACAGTTTTCCCTGGTCTTTGGGTCTTCATTTCTGAAGGCTCCCATGTTGCATAAAACTTTGTTAAATAAATTTGCTATAATTTTCTTTTGTTAATCTGTCTTTTATTTTAGGAGGGTTGGCCATGCATGACCCTTGAGATGGGTAAGGAAAATGTATTACATATTTTGACCCTTATATAACCCATACATGCTTGAATAGGTAAATCGACAAACAGTGGTACAGCCATACAGCGGAATATTATTTTAAGATAAAAGGAATGAGCTATTGATCCATTAAACAACATGAATGTTTAATGCTGGTTGTTGGTATTTTACCAGTTGAAAGGAGACAGATCCCAAAATCTACATATTGCATGATTCCATTCATATGCTATTTTGGAAAAGGCAAAAATTGTAGGAACAGTTAGAAATTATAGAAAACAATGGGATGGAGGAAGGAAAAGCTGTTGACTCAAAGACAATGTCCAGGAGGAATTTTAGGGTGAAGAAATGCTTCTGTATGGTACTGAGGTCGCAGATACATGACTTTATACATTTGTCAAAACCCACAGGACTATACATCAAAAGAGTGAACTTTAATGTATGCTAGGGTTTAGTTAACAGTAATATGCTTGTGTCAGTTTCTTAGTTTTTATAAATGTATCATAATAATGTGAAACGGTAAACTGGACGAGAGCTAGACTGGAACATAAGTACTAGCTTTGCAATTTTTCTGTGAATGTAAAATATGTAAAATAAAAAGAATCATATGTTCCTCACATGGTTGTTAAGAGGATTAAGTGATTTATGTATGTAAATTATATCGAACAATACTTGGGATAGAAACATTATTTAGTGTTGGCTAAATATTTAAACTGTCATTCCAGTCTTTTCTTTTCCACTTTTTCTAAAAAAAAAAAAAAAAAAAAAAAAAGGAACCCCTTCTTTCCCAGGGTGAATTATTCATGTACAACTTGGGCAGCTCATGTACTGCCCAAATGGATGAATAAATAAATGCTGAACATAGAAAAATAAAAAGAAACCAAAGTAATATGTAGAAAAGCAGACTGCTTTCGTTTTCCCTTAAAAAATAACAGAGCTTTTCCTCTTCCTTTCTCTCTCTCTCTCTCTCTCTCTCTCTCTCTTTCTCTTTTTTTCCCAGAGCCTCAGGGGGGAACACAGCTATGGAAGCAGCTGGGGACTGGGACGTGCAGGCAGCTGGCACGTTGGGACATGGGTTACATACAGGAGCGTGAGCAAATAGTAAATATGTTGGAGATAATCGGGCCAGGTTTCTGATTGCTGGGAAAGGGTTTACAGATGTGGGAAGAAAGAGGACAGAAAGAACCTAAGGCATTACATTGGAAATAGATACAGTGAACTTACGTTCTTTTTTAAAAAATAAACATATATAAAGATATAGATATTAATACAAATACAGGTGTATACATGTGCCTATCTCTCTCTTTCTGTCTCTCTCCCTCTCTCACGTGCACACACACACACACACACCCATTTTCTTGGTTGCTCTACTAAAGATACATTAGAAGCAGTGATATTCCAGCAGAAGCTCACTGGGCATCCAGATGGTGATTTATAGGTCCCGTCTTGAACTAAAGAACCCAGGGCTTCCTAGAAAAATGATTGTTGTTGAGGCTGAGGCAACAATAGTACAAGACGAGAAGATGAGCCTGGAACATCTCATTGGGTCAGAAAATAAAGAAGTACTCAGGACACAGGAGCCCATCCCAGTGGTGTTCTCTCTGGCCAAAATTGAGCGATTTTAGCTTTCAAATAAATGTTAAAAATAATGAGCTAACATCTAACAAATAAAATGTAAATGTAGGCATCCAGACAAAGATAAACAAAAGAATATATAAATAAATAGGGAAGAATTCTCAAGAAAGTTCTTCCTTAGAGGGAAATGCCAACTAATAAATTTAGAAGGAATGATGGAAATAGAAAGTCACCATTTGACAACTCCCATTTTGGTAGTTGATTCAGAAAGATGTCATGAGCGGATGCTAGAACCGGTGGGTGGAGATTTGATGAGAAACGGGCATTACATTTGAAAAAGATTATAGGATTTTCTTAGAAATATCTCCCCACACAGAAGTCATCAAAAGGCTGTGAAAAATAAAATGTGAAAGGCCTATATTCCTAACTTGTGAAAAGATACAGGAATATAGCTGTCAAATTCAGGATGGACAGAGAAAGAGTAAGGAACTGTAGCAGATTGCAGGGCACTAAGGGGACAGGAAAACCTGTCCTATCCAGGATCCTGGGCCAGAAAGCAAAAATACAAATTGTTAGGACAGTAGACAAAATTTAGTGGAAGTGTATGTACTGGGTGGTGGTGTTGTATAATTTTCTGATTTGAATGGTTGCATTGCGGTTGTTTTGTGGTTAAGTGGTAGAGTGTTTTGTTGTTTTTTCTTTTCTTTTCTGACATGGATAAAACATTATTTAGGGATGGTTAAGTGATGTTTCTACATCCTGCTCTCAAGTAAGAAAGGCTGGGTGATGGAGTAAACATGGTAAAATATTTAACAATTTGGGAATCAGAATGAAGGCAAACTAGAGGATTTAGGAGCTCTTTGTACCATACCTGAAACTTTTGTGTATGTGAAATTACTTTAAAATAAAATATAAAAGTATTTTTAAAAGCAATAAAATTAGTAACAAGATAAGTTAGAGAAATTGTGCAAATTTGAAAAAGAGATGAATGATGTGATCCATAGATTAATCTGAATAAAATTTACTGCATGTTTATGATTGTTTAAGGACCGTAAGATAGTTGGAGGAAGAATAGTACATGGTCTTCTGCTCAAAACCTTGCACTCTCTTTAGGGAAATAAAACTAAATTTGATGTTCATTGTTATATTTTTAAATACTATATTTTAATTTGCCTGTCTACTTTCTTATTCCTTGTCTTGTGCCATAAATGTTTGAAGTAATTTACCATGATATATGTAATTAAAGAAATATAAATTAAATTATAAATGAGAATAATATATTATAATGTACAGTTATATAATATTTAAATTGCAAAATTAAAATAAAAATCAGGGGAAAATGAAGTAAAGAATGTATATAAATGAAATGCAATTTTGTAGACCCTGTTGAATATGTCATTGTGTGGCTCAGAAGAGCCTGAGATAAAGTCGACGGTTACATATTAAAGGATTTGATTTTGATTTTTGAATGCAAATGTTTTAATATTTAAAATAGACTCAGTTAAAGGAAATTCTTGGGAAAACTTTGGGAGCTACTAGGAATTAAGATTAGAAATGGCCAGGTTACATACAGGCACCTTGACGACGAGGTTTGATTTAATTAAAAGAAAGACAGTATTGCAATAATTTTGAGACATAAAAATACAAGTCCGATTTGCTGACATGGTTGCTATGGAAGTAAAGGATACTGTTCATCCTTTCAGTCCTTTTGATGCACAAGTGTCTTATATGTTTCACCTCAGGGCTCCTTTTTCTTTTTTCTTTTTTTCAGTATCTCATTGGGAGTAGTTAATGGCAGTACGTGGCCGGCGTATGGTGTTGAAAATTGGACTGTTAACAAATGAATTTGTTTCCTCGGTTTTCCCGTCTGGTTGGAGCAAACGTAAGCATATACATCTTGCAATCATTTGTTTGTTGTATGCAAACTTACTTTTGCACGTATTTCTTTTTGCTCCACCTGCACAAAACAAAAGTAAAGAGTACAACGGACAGGATTTCCCTGAGGAAAGGTTGCTTCAATGACTACTCGTGTTTAAATTTACCAACGCGTCTGTTGTACCCAGTCCCCCTTTATAAGTTCCTACAAGATTAAAATTTTAGTGCAGCCCCCCAGCCCGTCATTCACATCTCGCTTTTATGTTTTGCTGCTTTTATGGAGTGCTAAATTGCTTAATTAAATTTTACTCGTTTATTCTGCTTGCTCATTCATATCCTACCTAATTCAGCCTTCAAAATTTTCTTCCTTTAAATGAGCATATGAAACCTTATGATGTATTTTTTTATAGGTGCATTGGGCTATGGGAATGGATAAGTGATTTAATATGTAAAGTGTTATTTGTTGAAAAAACAACTTAATACTCCACGAGAGTATAAAAGTCATAAGCAACATTAGCATGTTGAGTGTAACAAAGCTTTTGGAGGAGCGAAAATGGGGTTAAATGTTTGTTTTTAGTAGATGTCACTATGGATTATTTCTAAGCTTTTGTTCAATACTACACATTTGGAAAACTGTTTATTCCTGAAACTAAGAATGGTGCATAAAATACTCCCTGTAACAAACTCCCTGTTTAGGGTGCATAAGAAGAGAAAGGATGACCATTTTCTTTATTAGAATCACTTCATAACGGAAGGTAGCTGACACATGATGAAGGATTTGAAATGTTCCCACACCATTCGCTTCAGCACAGCTTCCAAAACTTTCTAGTTCTTCTTGGAACTCTTTCTTCTCTCTTCAGATGACTTCATACTTTTATATAAAAAGACCACGACCATTTAAAATGAGTCCTTCGCAGTTTCTTCTTGACACATTTAAGGCTTAAATGCAGCTTTGCCAATCTCGTCCCCTTCGCATCCACCGTGCAAGATGTTTTTTCACAGTCCTGAATCCTGCCTCAGCTTCCGCTGAATTAGCAACTATTAAATTCACTCTTTTTCTATTCCATATAATTATGTCTAATATTTTAACATATTAATTATTTCTATTATTAACTCTGCACATAACTCATTTATTGGCAGGAAATCTATAAAACCGAGCTGAATATTTTATTCCAGACCAGATTAACAGCATTAGTGCAATTACGAGTAGGAGCTCTGTTTGTGGTTGCCAGGGTTCAAACTGAAGCTCTCTCACTGCAGTTTTTTAATCTCAAGATACTTCATATTTTCATTTGTAATATTATAGCATTCAATATAACTGAGTAATTATTGTACTCAGATGAGCTAATATATGTATAGGCCATGGCCTAATAATGTTGGATCTTATTTTATTAATATGTTTAATGTTGTTAATAGCCAAGAGGGTGGGATGTTCTGCAGGTTTAATTAGTACCTTCCAGTTGCATTACGTGACATTATTCATAGTATGTGCCCTGTCACCAGATTGGATGTCACAGGTTTCCCTGTGTTGGTTGTCTTCAGAGCAAGGGCCAGCCAGCCCATCTCCCATGATGAGCACCTACCAATCAGAGCGAACACAAGTAACTCATAGATTTAAAATATAAACAGCCCACCACTATTCAAGCTTTAACCTGTTGGTTTCTTGATCCTGGGAACTTGAGGGATGGTCAGAGGCAGCTGGAATATGTATATGTGCGGTGGGGACCATCCTTTAAAGACTCACGGCAAAAGCAAATTGCCAACCTGTGAGAATGTATTTCAATATTTTAACTGGCTCTACGGGGGCTGTCTCAATGAATATCATATTTTCTTTTCCCCAGTGCTAATCCCTTTGATCTTAATCTCCAGGCAATTTTCCCACCAGATCTAGAGTCATGCCACATTAATTTTTATTCCTTTTTCTCATGCAATTTCAGTCTATCCCATTGTATCAAATGATTCCTTTCTCTTTCAAAACTGTAGAGATTTTTCTATCAGGGAAAATAAAAAATAATCCCTTAACCACTCACATTAATATCTTATCTCACTCCTTTTCATGGCTGTATTTTGTTTGTTTGTTTGTTTTCTCAATATAGCTTCCCGGGCTGGATGCCAGTTAACCAACGACCAGTCAGCCTTTTGAGTGGGTATTGACTTTAATGAACATAATACATTGAATAGAAGTGGAATTCAACAGAGCCAATGAAAAATGGAGCTCTACTCTCATGGTTAAACTATTATCTTCATGTACATGGCTTCTAAATACCTAAGTTCTGATTTAACATTCCGAGGTCCACTTTTATACATGCATTCACACACATATGCATAATATATGTGTGTATATATACAAAACAGACATATGGAGATGGATCTATAGATATATAGATATGCATAGATACACAAATATCTATAGATACACCTTCATATATACACTTACATGTATGTATACACACACAATCATCTTTCACATGAATATCTTATTGTCTCTTCAAATTTGTTATTTCCAGAGCATACTGTATATGCACTTAAGCATTTTTCTGCATTCCCCATCTATTAGCACTTCCTTATTCTAATTATACAAAGTGAAAATTCCGGACTCTTCTTTGATCATTCTCTCTGCCCTTTAGCCTATGTTGAATGAGTTTTATATTTTCAGTAGTTCAATCTCTTAAATTTTAATTTTTTTTAATTTTTACTTTTAAAATCATTATCATTTACTTGAACTGCTTGATATTCTTCTAACTAATTTTCTTTGTCTTTTTTTTTTTTAAAGGCTGGTCATGTGAAGCAGCGGGAGTGGAGAAGGAACAAAGGAATCTGTAACTGGTTGTGATCAATTCGTTGTAAACACTACTGCACTTGGACCAACCAATATTCTTCTAACTTATTTTCATGTTTCTACTTTACTTCCTCTTGAAGGCAACCCACTTATCTTTAATGAGTCCCAGAAATTTATATCCTACGCAATGGACATCACTACTAAGGTGTCTCTTTGTCAATTCAGACAGAGCGAGGCAAAACCGGAAACTTTAAGGCACCGTCAAACACAAGCGCTGGCGTGCGCATGCGCACTCTCACCCACGTCCGCCATGTTTGCCTTCCTACAGTGCTCTACATCTGAATAAATGGCTCTTTTATTAACTCTTTGATCAAAGCATGGAGTCTGAGAGTTATCCTTGACTGATCATCACCAAGATATAAGCCATCTTTAGGTCCAATAAAATTTACATATCTGAGATATCTTTTATACTGCAATCTTATTAAAATGTAGGTTCCGATTACGTTTGTTTAGGGTGAAACTCGAAGCTGTACGTTTGAATAAGATCCCAAGGGATGCCAGCGTTGATAGTTTGAGAACCACACTTTGAATAACAAGAACCTGTGGGGTCCTACATAATCAGCCCTTTTGTAATCTCTCAGAATTCATCACATAACACTTTCCATTTGACTCGATAATCTCTGGGCAGCTCTGCTTCTTTCATTTCTTTAGTCCATCAAACTCTTTCACATGTCCATGCTTTTGCATGGAGAGTGTCATCTGTTCAGAATGCTCTTTGCACTTTTTATGCTATTAACTCCCTGTATCCTTTAAATTGCAACTATTTTTATTCATGTGACAGGTATTTTCTGAGTGTGATGGTTAATTTTATGTGTCAACATGACTGGTCCATGGGATGCCTAGATATTTTGCTGAACATTGCTCTGGGTGTGTCTGTGATGAGTCCCTGGGTGAGTTTAATGTTTGGATCTGTTGAGTAAGTAAGCAGATTGTCCCCCAACCCCCACACTGTGGGTGGGCCTCATCCAATCCACTGAAAGCCTGACTTGAACAAAACGGCTGAGTAAGAGAGAATTCTCTCTGTCTCTCTGCCTAACTGTCTTTGGGCTGGGACATCAGTGTTCTGCCTTCAGACTCAGATTTGAACTCAGACTAGAATTTATGCCATGGGCTCTTCTAGATCCCCATATATATGCTCTCTAGTGATACTCACATAAATATTTGGATAACATAGCAGTAAGGGCCATAAAGGAAAAGAAATAGGATTATGAGGAAAGGAGATATAGGTTATAGGTAGTCTGGTAAGGTTCCTATTAGGAAGTAGCATTTTCCCTAAAAATTAAAAGAAGAGTTAGTAGGTAGATTCAGGAAAAATGATTTCATGCAGAAGGAACGTCCTTTGTCAAGATGTTGAAACAATAATGTTGGGGCTCAGAACATGATAACCCAAAGTGTGGTGCCTTGGCATGCTGAGTACTTTGAATTGAAAGATGTTGGAAGGGCCTTAGAGTTGAGAAGTTCTCTCTGACCTTCTCCCTCCCTCCTGTCTCCAGCCCTTTTTTATCCCCCTAGGGAGCCATAGAAACTAGAATTCCTTTTCCTCAAGGTAATTCACAAAAATTGGAAGTCCTCTCCCCAAAAGCAATCCATAAAACCTAGAAATTTGACTCTCCGACTTTGTCCCTTCTCCCCTGAAGACCCTTATGTGACAGAGGTTCTGTCCTATACCCTGAGGAAGAAATGCTACACAGAGAAGCCAAGAAGAATCTGAACAAATGGGCCTTCCTGGGTTCTCTCCCTCAGTTTATTATCATCTGATCATACCCCTTTGTCCAATCACATTTCTACATTGCTGTCCATTCTTCATCAAACTAAGCATAAAAATATAGTTTACTCTGTATCTTTGGGTCTTCATTTCTGAAAACTCCCATGCCATGTAAAACTTCGGTGAATCTATTTTTTATGGTTTTCTCTTGCCAACCTGTGTTTCGTTATAGAAGTATTGGCCATGACCCTTACGATGGGCACAGAAAAAGTATTGTCTTTTTGCTCCTACAGTTTTATAACCAGTTGAGTGTTTTCAGAGTTTGAAAAAAGAAAAAAATCAGTGTGTCTGAAGTAAAGTGAGCAAGAAGATTTTTACAGGATGATATTAGAAAGGAGGCAGAAGGTAAATGATACAGACACTTGCAGATTTAGGTAAAGAATATGGATTTATTTTAATTACAATGGGTATTCAATGAAACAATTAAGAAGGAGATATGACTAATTTGTATTTGGTATGTTTTACTCTGGTGGGATCTCTGTTTCTCTCATGATAGAATAACTGGCACCAGATTCGATGTCTTCATAAAAATTACTGTAAAACAAGATAAAATATATGAGAGAAAACATTTCAGATACAGACCAATAAGCAGAGAAGAACCGTGATCATGGGGAGGAAGGAAACCCACAAAGTGTGCCAGATGCTTGTGCCATGATGGCTTCAGGTTTCTGCCTAGAGACTTCTCTCTGCTGCAAAATATGAAGACAAATGAATAGTGATACTGCTGAACTGAGGAGGGAGATATTAGATTTCTGGACTTTGGGAGCCATCAAATTGTACAGCTCTGGATATCTAAGATGAGGGAGCTGTACAGAAAGGGGTATCCAAAGGTCCCTATGGTGAATCATCACAGGTCCTTGTGCGAGGGCTAAGTGGTTCACTTCGGATAGAATCCCACTCCAGCTAGGGTGGAAAGACCCCCCTGAGCATATTGAGCATTCAGTTGAAACTCCAGAAGATGCCATAGTTGAGGAGGGAGGACCTCCAGTTGGTGGTAAGTGGCATGTTCTAAATACTAAGTACAAAACAAAAATAGAATCTTCTTAAAGATCATACCAGGCAGGACCAAAGTATAGGCCAAAATTGAAATACCGACAAAATACATTGCTCATTAATGGGAGACAAAATAATCCAAACGCTGCACAATATAATCCACCATGGCCAGCAAAAATTAAAGAAAAGGAAAAAATTAGATGTGAAGAAATCGGGAAGGTCACCCATGGACAAAAGAAAGAGTAGTTAAAAAAAAAATCAATGCCGAAATGATCCAGATGTTGTAATTAGCAGAAAGCAAGTTTAAAGGAGCTGTTGATCCCTTTGTTTATTATGTTCCCACACAGACACTGTTGTTTTCTTGGTGTGATATGGAAAGGGGAAAGTGTCAGTGTAAAAATGGCTAAGCTGATAAAAATAGAAAATGTTTATGTAAGTGAATATATGAGAATCCTTGTTGATTCTGAATTTAAATCACAAACACATTTTTACATAATGTTTTCTTTATTTTTTGCTTTTTAGTGGAAATAATAATACTTAATTAAAGTGGGTTTTAGTCTTAGAAAGGTAATAGAACTTTCAATATGAATTGCCTGACGGCTTTGAAACATATGGGTTACAGCGGTACAAGATAAGATTTGACATTCTTGACTTTGAGAATAAAATGTATTATAAAGTTCATACATTTACCCTTGCTAATTCATTATTATCATTTCTGAGTCAGAAAGAGAATAGTAAGAAAAATGCTATATTAAATGATTTGTCACGTAACTCTTGGACTACCTAAAACATTCCTCAAGCTCTCTAAGCTTTCATTTCCTTACATGTAAGCTTGAAATAATGATACAAATTTCAACATGCAACTCTTTATTGTAAAGAGAGAGACATGTGCTCTTTTCACTTCTCCACTTCCTGGAGTGGACATTGGAAACTCTATTCAGTTATTTTTGAAAGTGCAAATATGGTTGTGCTCTAAAACATCTTTTGCCCATCTGCTATTTTTATTTACATGTGACATCATCAAACATAGACCAGCACCTAATGATATTGCTTCTCTTCTGATCTCTTTTTTTTGGTCAGTTAATCTTTTCCAGACAGAGTTCTTGCAATACATACCATTTCTTCTCATGGTACAGTTTTGGCCACAAGTTTCAAAAATCGATTTTGAAATTCAGAAACCAGAAATGGATTCATCATTTTGCTCGACATTTCTGTCATCATTCAGAAAAGGTCAAACAACCAGCGCTGGAGCTATTAGTTTCTGTTTGGGACAGGAAGGAGAGGTTTCACTGATGCATCAAAATGATTGTTTGCAACTCTATGGTCCTGTTGTTTCTTTGAAATGTAAATAATAACGAAACAAAATTCAGAAGACCTTAATCCTGACTATGTTTATTTACTTAGTAGGTGTTACACTATGTCGATGAGCAATTTAAGCGTGAGTGTCCTATTTCCTCATGCTGAAGTATAGGGACATATCCAGCCATTCTCTGAGAGATACGGTGAAAATCAAGTCAAACTATTTATAGTGTAGGCAAGCAGTAAGTAAGAGTGAGACAATGGATTTCATTATGTACGATATGTATATTACTATAACTAGTGAGTCAAACAAGTTATATTTTCTTAATGAAAATATCAATAATGTAAAATGCAATTGGTATTTATGGATAGGTAACATTTTATACAACATCCACGGCTAAGATATTTTCTTTGAGTCAATGAATTAATTTCATTTCTTATAGTTTTCCTTTCTGAGAAAATTTTCTTCAGTCATTTCATTCCCTCTGACTATATTTTTTTAAATGTCTAAGCATGGAAAAACTAAAAGCAATATTCTTAAGGAGAATCATCTATCCGTTAAATATTAATTAAGTCTCTACCGTGTAGGAGGCACTGTTGCACATACTTGGAATACATGGAATACAGCAACAACAGAATGGAAAAATTAAAAACAAAAACTTTACTTTTGTGGATTCCCAAAGACACGGTAGGAATGAAGTTACTGCGCATCTATACTTAATAAATTTCTTTATCATTTAATTGATCACTTTGAAACATTATTTTGTGCCTCAGATTTTATGTCATCATGCAACAAATAAAATTTATTTGTCGATGTGACATTAAAATCTGTTACGTGGAAACTTCTCCAGTATTGCCTAATGCAAGAAAACACGTTTAATCATTATTTTATAATCAAGGTAGGTACTTATTTCGTAACATTTTAGTGTAATGTTGTATTAACTAATCTAGAAAATGCCTTAATTTTACTAAAGTTTACCATCTAAGACTAACAATAATGACAGGAACACAATGTTAACACATGTTGCCTGCAGACTACTCCTAAAATTATTTTTTCTAATGTTCTTCCAGAGGTTTCTGGTCCCTTTTCTGAATCCAAATGGATACAGTTAAACACCCAGGACCAAATAATCCAATATTCTTAGTTACATGGAGGGAATCCCTGAGTAAGTGATTTTTAGGTTTTTTGCACACACAGAGCTTCATTTTAATAACTATCTCATCTGTTAAGGTGATGATTAACCTATTGTTTTAAGGCAATGATTAATTCATTAAAGGAGAAACTGTTTAAAATCTGTACTTCACTCAAATAGTCATAACCATGATATTGATTTTTTTTAGAATTCCAACTGCCAAATAATATAATTTTAAAAACAAAGACATCTAAGAACTAATCTACTTCAATCCCCACCCCACACATTAAACAAAGGTAGAAATGAATGGCCAGATGTGGTTAAATGTTTTATATTCTTGAAACAAATTAGTAGCTGCTGAACCAGGACTTAAATAATTCCCAAACTTCTCAATTTCACACATTTATAAACTTGTCAGTATCATTTAAGCTCTTTTCCTTTTTTTTTTTTTTTATCAACATTTTAAATTGGTGCGAATACAGCCCTTCATCTTTAAAGAAGGATTACTGTATGGTTAACTTTGAACAGACTTCATCCAAGTTCTGTATTTCACCAGGAGACTAAACAACTCTCAAGGTAATAGTGAGCTTTCTAGGTTCACCGATTTTTTTAAAAAAAATGTAAATGGTTGAAAATAGTTTATCTAATTTATAGCTAAAAATCACTCATGGGATTTCTAAGACATAAACTTCACATATTTCGTATCTCTCGTAACTCTCTATAGTGCTAATAAAACAACAATAAATTTTACTACCTTCTTAGTCAACAAAATATATAAAATTAATAAACATTTAAACAGGCCGCTTGAGTATATTAAATTAGTCAATGGATAATTTGTGTTTCTGTGTGTGTGTGTGTGTGTGTGTGTGTGTGTATGTTTGCAAGCACATATAAGATCAATGTGGAATTCAAAGCATGTTGGAGGTTTTTGATTATCCATTCATGGAAATCATTTAGCCACTGGAAAATGAGATCATACTTTTATTTATTTTATTTATTTTGATAATGGATTTGATCTAGGTTGCAAAATTGGGGCCAATCCCTTACTTAAATTATAAAATTTTGCGTCTCCATACTTTGGCTTGTATATCCTTCAGAAACATCACATCAGTTGTCAAAAGAATGTTTATCCAATGAAAGGCATAAAAACCTCTGAAAATAAGAGAACAGATTGCTTAATAGCAATATTCCCTGTACAGAAGAATATGACATTAGGTAATAAAAGAGTGTTCCATTCTGTGACTCCTCACCATGTGGTCTCAGTGTATCTGAGAGTGAAGCAGGCATTTATTACTTCATATGTCCTCTGACACTCTGGGATTATCACTTAATTAACTTGGTATAAATAGATTGAACAAGTGGTGTAAATCCCAGTAGACACAACACTTAGAATTCTATGATGGATACTCAAAAGAAATCCTGGAAAATGAACTAACAAGAAATAGAGAAGTGACACCTGCTTCAGATCAGGATTTGAGTTTATGATAAACACTTTTTTTATTTTTCTGCACATCTTTTTCAGTGCTGGTTGGCACATTTAGAAGTTATGAATAGAAAGATGGACAAACATTCGTTGAATGATTATGAGACCTTTTCCATGCTTCTCAGTTTGGGGGAATATTAAAGGATTAGAGATTAATTTAAATTCCCGGCACAACTTTAAATACATGCTCAATCAAAAAAAAAAAAAACTAATAGTTGATGCTGGAGATATACATTTATTGCAGGTATTAAAGAACATGTGTATTTTATTTGTCATAAAAGTACAAAAATGGTAGATGTTAATTAATGTGATTGAAGTTTATTGTTTTTAAAGCTCTCCACAAAAGCAAACTTAAACCTATTAATCAAATTTTTCTGTGACCATTTAGGAATATGATTTGACACTTTCTGAGAGTGCTCTACCTATTATATTTTAGAAGCTGATTAAGATCAAAGAGTAGCATCTAGATGTTTTAACCCAAATTGCATCTAAAAGCAAGCTCTGAAAAAACCCAAGAAACTATAATGCAATTTTAGCAAAACTGTATCTTAAATGCCTGTTATGGCAGTAACTATTACAGGACTTTATTGATAGTGGACCTTTCTAAATGGAAATAAATATTCATATCAATTGTTACCAAAACTGCACTGACCATTTTATAGTTTTTTAAATACATTTTAGAGTATATAAAGAATAACAAACTGAAGCATAATATCACTGACCCTCCTCGTAATTATTTTAGAGCTTAAATGAACAAATACATATTTGTGTTTGCTTCTAATGCCAAAAATGGCTTAATAAATGAAGCTTTTAGTAAGGGACATCTCCGTTTCATGAAAGTCATTTCTGAATTCCTATAAGATGTCTCAGACACAGATCAATTGAATATATCAAAGTCTATTGTGCAGAGATTTTTTTTTTTTTCCCCTCACTGGTACTGAAGAAAAAAAGGACTTGTTTACAAAACTAAAACTGAGATGCTTAAATAAGGAATTTGAGAGTCTGTTTTGTTGATCAAAACTTCCAGTTTGCTGACAGACAGGGACCCTGGAGAGCCATCTATTTCAACAGCTGTTTGTATTTATTCATTCCAGAGATCACAGGCTTTTATTTGAAATGACTGTATGGTCATGATATAATGAGCAAAGTCATAGGATTGTTCTGGTAACATTAAAAACTGAAAAAATGGCAAAATGCTGTGTAGGTTTTTTTCTATATCATTATTTAATATCAGTTATCTTCACTTTTATGAATTTTGATGCTCTCTCATTTTCCCATATCCCATTTTTTGACTTACATACATAAGTTATAAATAAGATGGGCTTTATAAGATTATTTAAATTACTAACACAGTAAATAATGTTAGTTTTTCTTCCCACTTTTCCCTTCTCAAGTTCATTAGGTTGAAGTATTTGTGAAAGTGCTGTCCACATGAAAGGTCACTTTATATAAGAAATGACATTAGAAACCAGCTGATGATTCCAGCCAAGAATGGAGACAATCCAGATGTTTTCTAGGTTCCCAATATACAATAGTGGGCCCACTTATTTCTGAAAATTTGAAATTCAGCAAATTGTCTCCACTCCCAATTTTGAATGGACACTTAGATTATGACCTCAAGAGATGGTTTTGAAAAATATCAGAATAATAGTACCATGAGAAGAAAGAGAAATATTATCCTTAGAATGATATATACATTTGGAATTACTTTCTAAATTTCATTCACATGTGCTCATCACAAAAAGACTAGCTTGGGTTTTCCCTCCACCTTGTGGCAACTAGTCTTTGGCTGGCTTTCTGTTGTGTCTTTCTGATTGGTCCTATCCTTATTCTTAGTGCACAAAAATTTTGACGATGTGCTGCTTCGAATAACCTGCCGAAACTGAAAACATTTTAACTCCCATTAGGATCCTTTATTTAAATCCAGTTGTTCTTGGTAATCAGTAGGTATAAGTTCTGGTCCTACAGTTTTTAAAGGGTGAGTCTCTTTTCCCTCTCAAAAGGTAAATATTGGTTTTCAGCAATTTATGTATAATACATAAAGTATTTCAGCAATTTATGTATAATACATAAAGTGATATACTCAAGTGATATACTCTACGTTGTAAGGAACCTGCTGGCCCATTCCTAAAAGACATCAATATCATAAATTTATCACTTACTGTCAAAAGGGATATTTCCAGCTGAATTAATGGCTTTTACTGGTTTTCTTCTGGATAGAGGCATGGATTTTGACTTATTTCTCAACCAGGCCTTACTTCAAAGTAATAGCAATAACAAAAAAAAGTTTAAAGTCTGTTATTTGTTGAGTGTGTCTTCTATGGACCATGCATTGTGTTAAGTGAGATGGATAGACAGCCTAATGTAATCCTCACAATAATTTTACTATGATTTATATTATTATTATTATTATTACCTCCAACTTTCAAGTGATTCAATGGAGAATCACCTAAATTAAGAGATGTCGAATCTCGTATTGAATTACAGGGAGCATTGGATTTCAAGTCTATATAACTTAAAAAGTTATGTTCTTTCCACTATCTCCAGTGTTTCAAATTAGGTCTCAAACACTTCTTCCTGGAGGGTAAGGACACAACTTCCATGTGCCCATAAATTAAGCCAAAACTGAGGCTATAAGGAAATATGCATATAGTCACAAATTTCAAGAAAATCCATGTCTGTGACCTATTTAGTACCGGAAAGAATTCTTTTCAGAAAAGAGAGAGAGAAAGATAAAATTCTATTTTCAGCTTTGGGGAACTTGGTAACCAAAATAAGGCAAAGAGTTTATGGGATATGTATCATCTAGCTATTTTTCTATAATTGATTACCTAAGTTAAGAAAATGATGAAGGAAATGATACATCTAATCTTAAAGTTGAATGTAAGAGAATTGCTGCATGAATTAGAACATTTAAGTTTCCCTTGTAGAAAAACTCCTGCTACCTAACATTACATTAAATCGCATGAAAGATGTCAGCCTCCACAGCCAGAGCTTCTCGAAGAGAAGATGAATAGAGTTATGATACCAGCACTAAATAATTAAATTCTTATATTAATAATTTTAAATGCGCCAAAAGGAGGAATAAAAGGGAACTCTATGAAAACCAAACTGGCTGCTTGTAAATTACCATCTTTGAGATATTTACAACAAATAAAAGGAAAAAAAAAGATTATATGTGCCTTATTTGGGAAAATTTAAGGTTTATGACAAATTGCCAAGAACTTGAATCATGGGCAGAGTAAAGCTAATTTCTGAAGGTCACAGAGGTAAGAGTGGCCAGCCCACTCTTACCAGCCCACTCTCGTCTGCCCTGCCCTGGTTTCTTGTGTCAGATGCTTTAAGCTAGTTAGTACATAAGGGGAGGTATAGGTTATGAAATATAATTACCCTTTAGGCATTTCTATTACAATATTCACAAATATTTTATTTGCCTGGGTAGCTGATTCTCAAAAAACAATGACCTAAGTCCACATTTCCTAGAAGCATTTTGCCTAATGATTGATCTTCCAAGTAGAGAGTTTTGCTTAAGTTCATCCTCCCTTTAAGTATTTTTGGAGCCATTTTGAGATCTATTGGTTTTGTTGATGTTGCATTATCTTGAATTATTGTCAATTTTATAATTTCTTAAGGATTATTTAATCAATGCATCTAGAATTCCTTTTTCATTTATGTTTGTTTTTCTAACATATAGCAAATTTACAATATTTTCTATTTTTTTGTAACTGCATTTTTCTTTTTAATATTGAATCTCTTTCTAATATTTTGAAATATTTTTATTTCTTTAGTTAAAGACTTTCTTCAAAAATATTTTATTCCTAAGAATAAATACTTAAGGAAGATTTATAGCAGGTTTTAGAATCCACTGCATTTGTGCCTTTGTTCTTACTGTTTTATTTCATTGTGTGTGCCCGTGTTCATTCCATGCATTAAAGAAATTAGTACCTGCCAATATTCATTTCTGTTAGAGTTTTCTTAGATATTGATATTCTGACAGGGAAAAAAAGGGCCTTTGATGAGTCAGAATGTTGTTGAGCTTCATTAAATTTTATTTTTCAAGGTAATTTTTAAAAATGCAAATGCAAAACAAAAGGATACATTACACATTCATATCAACGTTGTGAGTAAAATTTTACTGTTTCAAACGAGTCATGATTGTTCACTTTGGATAGTCAACAGTTAGTTGACTATTAGCAAAGTCATATATAGCACTGTCTGAGAATTGTGAATTAGAGGGATACCTTACTCAGTAGAGCACAAATGTTGGCTGTGATTAAGTTTTCTCAGCAATTAGTTGTGTAAATAAACTTTGAGCTAGAGACTTATGTTAAAATCCCAATCCGTCCGTGTTCCAAAAATATACCCTTATCATCCCCACCCCCATCTGTTCTCAGACTCTCCAGGGTGTCTATCATGTGTAAAATATACAACTATTGGCCTTAATATACAGATTTGACCAGTATTCATTTTCATTTTGCTGTAAGACTTGCTCCTATAAAAGCCACAGCTTTCAATGCAGGGAATCTCCTTAAGGCTGGCAAACCAAGCGTATCTATTTGGTTCTGTGGCATATTGATAATAAATGGCATTAAAAAAGGCTTTTTCTGGGTCAAGCTACTTAAATCTGTGCTGTGTTTTTGGCTTAGTCATTGTAAAAGGAAGACTCTCAAAGATTGCCATTAAAGAGAGCCATATCATACCACAGGGAAAGGGGGAAGAACTGAGTGACATCCCAGCACCCAACCAAGAAGAACTGAGGAACATGGCAATTCTAGGTGTTGGCTGGAAAGTACGGACATGAATGGAAGCAGAAGAATCTGTTCAGGAGAATTAACTCAGTCGAGCCAGTCTGGCAAAAATCCAATAATAGTTTAGGGTTAGAAAGCTTTATAAATATGGAATATTTTGGTATATGCCCTGCAGATCAGTGTAACCCAGTATAACTCTGGGTTCTTCTGTGGACCACACCATGTTTTCCATAAGGAGATGGACAAAATAGAGTGAGAGAAAGGTGAGGTCCTGACCTTATTTGTTGCACTTCACATGCCAACCTACAGCTCTTACCTGCACTCAGTCCTTTCTAGAATGGCAAGATATACAGCTCCTTTTCCTAGCTACTCAATGTTTCTAAGTAGCACTAGCCGAGGCAAGCCAATCTAGGCAAATTTCTGGAGCAAAATCTATTTTAAAGGATAGATGCATAAGAGGGAGATATGGGTATATAGGTTGAAAATTTCATAGTAGTGTTGTTCTACTAAGAACTCATCAAAAAGGTTAAAGCATGAGGATAGGGATTGGTCATTTTGGAATTGTGGTAAAAAAGATTTGTAAAACTGTTGTTGAGGTAATATGATAATAAGAGTTTTATAATTCATTCAACCAAAATTTATAAAAATCGTCTACTGTCTTCCAGGCATTGAGCCAGGTCCTGATTGCTGGGAATATAGTAAAGGATAAGACTGAGGGTATCAAAAATGTATAACTACCGAATGTAATTCTTTACATCTTTTATAACAAGGATACTGATATTAGTCAGGAAAGGGCATAACAAACAGAGCTCTGGATACATGAAGAGTTGATTAAGAAGGAATTAATTGAGTTAAATATTTGGGGCTCAGGCAAACGACCCAGAACCTGCGCTCAACTGGAGTATGAGAAAGGTACAAAAACACTACCGTCCTGACTTTTTATTGAGGGGAAAAAGGCATAGTCATAAAACTGTAGATTAGTAACCTCGACTCCACTAATTGAACAAATATTTGTTAAGCAGGATTGTCTCAAGAAAAGGGAAGCAGAGTTGACCATCTAGTGGGGACATTGTCATGTTAAACAGTAGTAAAGTGACTACTATAATGATAAATATGTAATGTGTACATAAAACAAAAGAAAAACACATCTCCTAGGACATGGAAAGAAAGTGTATTAGTTAAGATGCCAGTAACTCTTATGTGCACATATAGGAGTAACATTCATTGGGTGTCAGGCAGGTGGTGGGGGGAGGAGGGGATGGGTTTATAAATACACGTAATGGGTGCAGTGCACACTGGGGGATGGACATACAGCTCTGACTCGGGGGGAGGGGGCAAAGGCAATTTATGTAACCTAAACATTTGTACCCCCATAATATTCTGAAATAATATATATGTATATCTATATACATATATATAAAGATGTCAGTAACAGAACACTGAACTAAACATGGCATAAACATGGAGAACATTTATCTCATGACTTAAAAAGAATTCCAGGTTAATCCAATGGCTCAACAGTGCTATCATGTCATGTATTCTGGCTTCTTCCATTGGTCTGCTAAACCATGTTACCCTTTATAATCAAAAGATGGTCCACACTTAAGATCCCTCATTGACAAAAGAGAGCAGAATTTGCATGATGGCATTGGGCCAGTCACAGTGTATTCCTTGAGGTTAGGGAGGAGCCTACAATTTGGGCCTTTTGTTTCCTGAACCCTGAACAAAATCCAGTATCTGTTAGTCAGAAAAGGAAGGCAAGAGCTGCTGCAAAGCTTTCAACAGAATCTGCCATAAGACGCTTACACCGAACTTTCAGTGTTTCACTTGGACATTTACTTGCATGCAAGGTTGGCTAATCCATTAAGTACGATAGGTACAATGCCGAGGGCCCATGCTACATCTGAAGGCCAAAAAATGATTTAATTTCTTTTGAATCAGAAGAAAAAAATGAACTCTTAACACAAAGATAATGTTTTAATATATGGCATTAATATATTAATTTTTATACAAATGCAATTGTGAACCATAATTTTTTTTTTTTTTGAGACAGAGTCTGACTCTGTTGCCTTGGCTAGAGTGAGTGCCATGGCATCAGCCTAGCTCACAGCAACCTCAAACTCCTGGGCTCAAGCAATCCTCCTGCCTCAGCCTCCCGAGGAGCTGGGACTACAGGCATGTGCCACCATGCCCAGCTAATTTTTTCTACATATTTTTAGTTGTCCAGCTAATTTCTTTCTATTTTTAGTAGAACCATAAATTTTAATATAGAGGAAGGGACCTATGGAAGTCATAGTAAATCCTTAGCTCTATAAGGGTAGCATGCCGGGTACACAAGGAGAAAAAGTGCATCGAGGTGAAGAAAACAGCATGTGCTTTCCTCATGGGAGAAGCGAACCATCTATCCTGTTCACCCCATTTCAGAGGAACAGATACCCACACTCTCAAATTCCCAAGGGACCCTGGAATCATTATGCGTATGAGCAAGACATCTGCAGTAAGGATGCTCACATTAATTTATTGCAAGTCAATTTCCAATTAAACTGGACATAATAAAAAAAAATTTTCCCAGGGGTGCTAATGAAAATAATGCAGCAACACAATTTTAACGGTTTTCTTCCCATTTTTCAAAATGATAGATCAATATATCCAAAAGGTAGGTGTGGGTTTTTTCAGGCAAACTCTAGGCCAGGCCAACAGGATGCCATAAACATGTGTGCACAACACACACACACACACACACACACACACACACACATGTTTTTGCTTTTGACACCTTTTCCAAAGTGGTGTATTTGATAAGTGGTATCTCTGTATCTTTGCTGTCAGGGTCCTTTATTCGCCAGCTGGTTAGAAAAGAAGGAGGCAAAGGTCGATTTGCTTTTCCCCAGAAACAAATCTGTCATATCGCTGATGTTCCACTCCAGTAGACTTGCGGGACTGAGGGATGCCAGTTCTCCTCCTTTCGGGCACTTCTTACTCAAATACACCCACAGCAGATTCTGTTCTCGATGAATCGAATCCGACATCAGAATGGCAATCAAGGATATTATGGCAGAAAACAATTGAAATCACCAAAAGCTTGCCCAGATAGTTCTAATAGTCAGAGCACTTTAAACGGCTTCTTATAATATATCTGCACACATCAAAGTTTCCTGGCCCTTATAAATGTAAGAGTTTTATTTTAGAAAGCAAAACTGCAAAGTCGGGTGATCAAGAGTCAGAGCTTCTCTGGCAGAAACAAATGTGGTTCAAGCATTAGTAAATATATGTGCCATAATGAAAATATCTTTTTCTAATAAACTTTCTCACTCTCAGCTGTGAATTTCCTTGGGAATTATTTCCAAAGACAAGCTGCAGGGAAAGCATCAATTAATCTGCTGAATGAATTTTTGAGTCTATTCTCAATGCTGAGACCCCCTCCTGGTGCTTGGTAATTACCCCAATATTTTCTGCACGCTTGTTTAAACGGCTTCCTCTTGGGCTTCCTGTGAAGAAGGCCTCTCTCTCTGCTGATCTGAAAGGCAGTGTGCCTTATCGCTCTGCTTCATTCCATCTGCGGCTCGTAGGGGGTCCTGCTAATCATTGTCGTTGGAACATTGGATGAGCAGTCTGGGGACATAGATAGATGCAACACCAGAGGAGACCAGGGGCTTTCCAACAGAGTGCGCATCTTCATAAACACATCATCCCTCCAAGATTCAAAGCAAGAGATGAGCCCCTTTACAGCAAAGACCTGCACCTTAATTATACAAATACAGTGATCAAAGATATTAGCACTCTTTTCAAAGGCCAGAGATTTAATAGAATGGTGTTTTGTTGCCTTTAACAGAAAACAGTTGGTCCTCATGAAAAGCAAAAGTAACAGAGAAAAACACAATAGGGGGAGAAATAAAGCAACAGGAAGGAGAAAATGGTTTTAAGCAAAAATACTATTTATAGAGAAATACAATTTAAAAAGCAGTTGATGCAAAAAAGAAAAAAAAACCATGAATTGTAAAGTGTTGGGCTGTAAAAGAACTTCAAAGTGTATTCAAATGTCACTTTGATTTTCCTCACATCTTTAGGTAGTAAGTTTCAAAAGATAAATGTGATCCACAATTTATCCACACGTGATTTATCTACAGACAGAGAAAATAAAGCACAGTGATATTTTTTCACATAAAAAAAATCCCCACACAGGAAATACTTATTCTTTGCTTTTCTTAAATAAAGATGACTTTTAAACTTTTGGAGACTGTGACATATGTAAATATTATTTTCTAAATAAGTTAGTTCAGAGGTTCTTTGAAAGTATCTGAGGGGTATCTGAGGACAAGCTATACACCTTTACTTGTGTAATAAGTGGATGTGTGTAATTTGATTCAGAAAACTAAAAGATATAATTTCAAGAATAAGCAATGAGATTTTTTTTTTGACCGACAAGTATTTGTACAAAAGAAAATTAAGTAAAAGATTAAGGAAAAATAAATCATTCCTTTTAATCTTAGGATATAAGAATCTAAGTTCAATTAATTTATCTCTGAGCTATCTGAGTCTCACTTTCAAAAGTGTTTGAAAGAGCTTCTCATTTATAATGACATTGATTTCTAGGACATAAATTTGAAATATTGCAAGCTCTGTTGTTCTACTTGTTATTATCCAAATAAAGTGAAATGAATATTTAGGAAATAGTCTATCCGTTGTCGCCTCTTGTTGTCTCTTGGGAATCCATGCTAATCACAAATCGTCTCCACCACTTCACCAAAATGTCTTCACGCTATCAAGTTGCTTTCTGTTGCTAAGACCAATGGTCAGTCCTCAGTTCTCATCTTGGTTGACCTACTAGCAACATCTGTCATGGTTTCTCAGACCCTCCCCTTGAGTATTTGCTTCCTAAACTCCAGGACATCATTCTCTCTGATTTTTATCCTACATCGCCGACCAATTCTTCTGGCTTATACCAATTTTGTTGGTTTATCCACATTTTCCTAATTTCTAATCATATAAGCATCCAGCCAAACTGCTCAGTCCTTGGATGTTTTTCCATCTATTTGATCCCATTGGGGAATTCTTTCAGTCTCATAGTTTTAAATACTGCCTATATAATATGATTCAGAAATTGACGTTTTCATCCTGCATATCTGCCTTATACTCCAGACTCTTATATCCAACTTTTTACCTGACCTAACCATTTTAATGAATGATAAACCTCCCAAACGTAACACACTCAAAATGAAACTCATGACCTTCGCCCAAATATGCTTCTCATGAGGTTTCCCCAACTCTATAAATGGAAAATCCATTTTATCATTGCTGAAGCAAAAAAAACCTTGGATTCATCTCACTCTTTTGTTTCTTTAATTCTCCATTCTCAATATATCAGCAATTTGTTCTTAACAACAACAGTCAGAGTGATCATTTTAAAACTCAAAGCAGACCATGTCACTCTTCTGCTTCAAACCATCAATGACATCCCGTGTAGCTCAGCGGTAAGAGCCACACTTCCTTTCATCAGGCTACAAAGCTCTACAGAATAAGATTTACTACAACTTCTCTGAATTCATCGTGTTTTATTTCTACTTTTGCTCATTGAACAAGAGTCACGAATCTCCTGCTGTTCCTGGATCATGCCCAACACACTCTCACCTTTGCTTTCCAGATCTTTCCATCTTGAAAACTCAACCCTCACATTTCTGTCAGGCTTAATCCGTCATTTCCGTCAGGTCCTTGTTCATATATTAACCATGCTCTTGTGAGTGCTTGTGGGAGACTTTGCATAAATTATCTTAACTTTTTGGTATACATTGTTCTCATCTGTACAATGCTAATAAAACTTACTTTACAGAACCATTGTAAGATTTAAATGAGATAGTGCAACAGCATTTATTAAAATCATAGGAATGATATGTCCTACTCTCAGTCTGCAACAGAACATGCTCCTAGTGCTATACAACAGTAAAGTCTATAAAAGCTCAAATTGTGCTAAAATAAAATCGACCTGCCGAAATGAGAGATGATGGATTTATCTGGTTTCTCTGGAAATCAACCAGAGAAGATAAGATTAGTATCAAGCCAAATTATCAAAATATGTGACTGGAACTAGAAAAATCTCTGTTATATGTAAAAGCAAGAAAACGAAGAAATTCCAAGACAGAAATATTCTTCAAAGTGAGGGGTCTCAGAAGAGTCCCCTGTGATAGTATCGTACAGCTCAACTCAAAATGTTTAGAATGTTCCAGAACTGAGGTTGTCTCCAGGGTCATTATCACATACACCAGTAGTCACACCTGAGAAGCAGGAGTGCAGTTGATGACATGGACATTGGTGCTCGATCATTTGGGCTCAAATCCACACTTCTGTTTATTAGTCAGCCAGGGAGGCATGGCTTCATGCTGGGATCATGATTCGGCCTGTCTCGTTGCCTAACTTGCTTTTGCCTGAGCTTCAGATTTGTAAAGTGGGAATAGTGGGCCTCGTATTATTTTTTTGAAGACTAAATAATCAATGATATAAACTCTTGGAACAGTGTCTGATTCACAGTAAATGGTCAATAAATATTAGTTATTAGTAACATAACCCCAAAGCAAATCTTTTCTAGAGCCCTGCATGGAGAATCAAGCAGCTTTAAGGAAATTGTGTAGGTAAGGTCTAATGTACCTGGATGACATTTCCCAGGGATAATTGTTTCTAGCTATAAGTGTTATGGCTCTAGTGACGCCAATGTTTCAAAACCACTGTCAGGAAGAGGATAAGAAACCACTCTCCTGCCTGTCAGCTCTCTCCTTTCAGTCTGTCCTACAGTCTCAATTTCTCAAGGATGGAATAAAAACGTATTGAACTCATTGCATTGGGTGATCCAGGTCCAGGTGCAGGTCTGAACTAACTCTCATTTGTCAGGGGAGGGTGGCCTAAGCAATGTCAAACAACCCACTTTAGTTTTGGAGTGCCCTGAAACCTAAACTTATTCTCTACACCCTTGGAAAACTTGAAACTCTTAAATATTACAGCTTCCTGGTGAGAAGCTCAAATCCATCTATCCTAATTTTCTGCCCTAACGATTTCTCAGGGATAGTTTATTTTCCATGAGCGTACTCTTCTAGGAAACAATCAAAATGATCTATTTCAGTCTGGACCAAATGTGGGGCCATATCAATCAGCTAAGTCCTCAATATACCACATCTTGTTTCTCACTCATAACTGAATTTTGATAAAAAGAAAAAGAGAATGGCTGACATCTGTGGGAATAAGAGTATCTTTTTTTTTTTTTTTTACGTAAGTCCAACATAGAGAATTCTTGCTTCACCAACCATTTGTTTGGAACAAATACAGATTTCAATTAAAGATTA